>JABFQC010005758.1:0-11354 GCA_022817085.1 Psilanteris sp. ZL-2020 | reverse complement strand
TAATAACAGTTTAGTAATAACACAAGTAATAAGCAGTAATTAACTATTTAAAATACTGAATATTATTATTGACTATGTACTGAAACTGAAAAACTCACAAAATTTTAAATTTCTATTGAAACGATTAATCAATTTATTTGAAAAGTGCAATAAATTGATATTAATTATTTATTATTTCATATTATTTATTACAACGAATTGAATTATATTTGTAATAAGAAAATGAAAGAAGTTTACAATAAAAATGATAATAATAAATTTATAGAGTATTAATTAACAATCAACTAATTGATTCATTCATTTGCATTGAATTATCTCAATGATTTAATTATTTTCTGATTAACATGTTTTAATATAGTCGTCATGTGATTATTTACATTTTCATTTTATTTTCACGAGTATAGGTTACACATAAATTTAATCACTCATTATAAACTGAATGTCATTAATATGTATTGATTTTATAATTGAAAAATGTTTATATAAATTACAAATTATGTTAAACAATATATAAATTAATTTGTCACATTTTTTTATATATTCCTTACAATATGTTTACGTTTACTTTGGCTTGATATAAAGTAATTCGTTGTTATGAAATGTTTTATTCGATACCCAACCATATCTTAACAAAAAGGAAAAAAAAATCGACATAGGAACGCAAAAGTCAATGAATAAATTTTATCCTCTGAAGTATTTCGTTCAACATTTTTCGGCATGGAAGTACAAAAATTACATTAAGAGAAAGAACAAGATTGTTTACGTGGAAATGTAATAAATCTCAATGAACAATGTCTGTAAAGAGTTTTATTCGGTTTTATTGACTTAAATTAATTTAAATTTTAAAGTTTAAAAACTCAACTCTTTGTAGATAACTTGTGTCTTTTTAAATAATTAAAGTTTGAATCGCAGAATTTTGGAATTTAGTACGCGTCTGACAAAACTCGCTACGTTACTACTTAATATGTACGCATTAAAGGCGTAATCCTTTTCCTCACAAAGTGGATCAAAACCTTGTGCATGGGCATGCAAACATCATTACGTCTTTATCAAATTTGAACCTTTTGTGACTTGATTAAGTTTGAAATAAGTGATAAATATATTCAATAGTTCAAATGTTGTTATATTAAATGATTACATCGCTCAGAATAGTGAATAATTTGATATCATACAAATGTTTTGAATTAATTATTTGAATTAAATTTATCGCAATTTCATAATATTGTGTAAAAATTAATTTCTCAATCCAATCAATAAAAATAATTATTTTTTAATGTTTATTAATATATTATAGACTTTAGTAACTCTTTTGTAATTTTAAAAATCACATGAAAACCGTCAACATATAATAATAATTTATTAAAAATTATATTTTTAAAAAAATCACTGTAATATTAGCGTAGCGACGAAAGTCACAATTTACCTTTGGTCAGTGGAATATATATATATATAACTATATAGACGATAAATTTAATGCAATTAACTGAAATCAATACACGGTCATTAATCAAACAGTCTGAAATGAAGTGAAAATTCCTCTCGTATATTTAAAATAAACAATGCTAGTGCAGAAATCCTATTTTGCTGAAATCACAAATAATAATGTTTAGTCACGATGCGCGTTCATGGATAATTAATCACGATTAAAAGGCGTTAATTAAATTGCAACTTTAGTCATGATTCTGCCATTTTTTCCCTAAATCATCGCAATTTGTGATGATAATGATTTGTCGCGGCGGTCAAACTGATCTAAAAAGTGACAAAATATTTACGTGAATTACAGATTTTACGGAGTGATATAGCATTATTGATAATTGCGATTGCAACCACCAATAACGAGGCATTGTGTATCCAACTAGTTTCCGGCGTTTCTATAATTCATATTAATTATTGTGCGGCGTGTGCGCTCATAAATCATGATTCTCGGCGTTAATTTAGTTGCTAACCGTCAAGAAGTTGAAAAAAGTTCGAAATCGTGAGGATTTAGTTACGCTCTTACGGGGGTTATAAATGTACGTGAGTCGATGATCTAAGAGACCATATTTTATATCACCTCGGGTGGAAGATGAAGTGCGAGTCATGGAAAAGAAAAAAGATTTCAATTGGATGTGTAATTGTTTAAATGGTCTAATTTTTGTACAAACATTCCTTGTCGCAAAATCAATATTTTTTCTTTTGCTTTTGTTTAGAAAAAATGGATTTGAAATTGTTTGTTTTTAAGTAATTAAGATAATATAATAAATAATTATGTTCTGATATGAACAATTTCTTGATGTATTAATTAATATTATTATAAAGAAAAATATTGGTTAAATTATAAGTTAGTTAAAAAAGATTTAATAGAATAATAAAAAATGTATAATAGTAAATTATGGAGCTAGAACGAATGATTTTCGTAGGAGGTTAAATTAGCAATAAGCCAAAGACTTGTTTTCGTGTGGTTAACTTCAGCCGAGTATAAAACTATACAACATACGATACTTTTTGTTACAAGTGCACAGGAATTTATTTTAATCTGTAAATAATTGGATGCTCAAATTATGAACAAAAATCCTTAATAAAATGTCAAATACGGTAAAAAGAATTAAAGTGATTGTAAATTATTAATTACGATAAAAATTGAATGAGTTCGTAAAGTAATTTATATGAGTGTAATTGATACACTTAATTGAATTATTATTGTCATAAACATATAGACAAACTTATGAGCAAATTAAACAGCAATTTTTATTGTTAAAATTAACGTCGTAATTTTTGTAATCACCAATAATTTTCGAATACGGATTAGTTAAAAATGTTATACATAACGCGAATAACGGAGAGTAGTTAACGCTCGACAATTTACACTGTGCTAATTAGGTAAAGCTATTGCAAAGCTATGATCTGTAAATACATGAGTATACAGGCTGAAATGTGCATTCGAGTATCTTAGATCGATCGTGTTCAGTAAATGTAATGCGTGTAAAATATCTTTTCTGTAATATGCAAATTTGTTTAAATTATATAATTATACGATATACAATGAATAAATTAATCTTATAAACATAGATTATAATAATTTGTATTATTAAAATAATTACAGTAAATAAGACGCATAAATAAAAGTATAATAATATATAATTGAGTTAACAAGAATAATTTTTATAATAAACATAGTTGTTCCTGGATATTTCAATTCATCAATAACTTATTTATTAAAATCTGTTAGAAACGAAGAGAAATATTATGAACAAGAAAATCGTAGTTTACTTTGTCGTTGGGTCTCTTTGTTATGTTCGATTATGGTGAAAATTGGTTGTCAGTTTGCTTTTTGTTTAATAAGTGAAGCTTCTGTAGCGCGATGATGTGCACAGACACTGGCATTTTCATGTCTTTGGGTGTGTCTTGGCGTGTCTCGGATCAGTGGAGGAAGTCTTCCGCGGACGTTTCATTGAAATTGGAGGCGCGGCTTGGAACAGAACCACTTGCAAATAACACAAAGAATTTGCGTGAACATCGTCTAGCGAACTCTCTATTTTGAAAAGAATCGCTCGAGTGTGACTCGCATTACATATTAATAATGTCAGTCGTTTGCAACGATCGAAACTTCATAACTATTTCAATTCAAGTATTCAAGTTCGCTCCATATATTTTTGAACAATCATATTTTAATAAAAATTTTGTTTTAATTCGAGTCTTCAAGTATGTGCAAGAAGAAGTCTTTCTAAATAATTTGTTTTGTACTTATATTACTTATACGAAACGTAGTAAATTATAAGGTAATTTGTTAATATTTTATGGATTTTATTTGTTGTTTATTTGTGTATAAAAGTTATATTAAACACTAGTTTAATAAAAGATATTAAACTTTATACACAACTTTGCTTTAAGGATTAAATCTTAGAAATCGAGAATTCGATTACAAAAATCTTAATTATATCTAGATCAGTTGAATATAAATTGGGCTAATTTTTTTTTAAATTTCCTTCGACTTAATAACGTGCTTGTAAAATATGATTGTGAAATTTATTTTACACAAACATAATGCTTTTGCTAGAACATGTTTCAGCATAAATTTATTTGATATTGATCTGTGTAATATGAAAATGCGTGATATTAAAAATGTAGCATGTAACAAAATATTTATCTTTAGCTACAAACAATGAAAATCTTTACTGCAAGGACTTTGTTTTTTATTCATTTTGTTTCCATTAAAAGTTTATTAAAAGGATAATTTCGGGTTGCAATTTAAAACACAATTTAAATATTTAAACTTAATTATAACGAAAAATATTGTTGTTTCACTTTAGAGCAGACTTCTCCCAAAATGCAGGTAAGGTGAGATAAATGGATAGAATTTTTCCAGACAGGTGTACAGGATTGACGTGAATTATTGATAGCAAGAATTGCTTCATCATTAGACTCCAAGCCCGTAGAGACATAAGTGGCATTGTTCCATTTTTATCGTAGCTATTTTGAGATTCTATTTCTTCGAATGACGCTCGCCCTCCAGCGCATGTTATCCTTATCTTATCAGTTGTCTAATACCAAGTCGCAAGGACTTTGCATCGCGAATCGAGGTGAAAAATCGCATGCTCTTTTAAGTTCAAGCGTAAGATTCTTCAGTGTAATAACAAGGAGACTATTTGAGTTAACTTTACTTATTAACATAAATTTTTATACAGAATGTTTTGTAGAATATACAAGTGGAAAAAATTCGATTAAAAATTAAAATTTACAAAAACTTCTTAAACATATTAAGCAAGACAAAAGTTGAGTTTAAAATAACCGAACTTTAGACTAAAAATTACTGAATTTTAAATGATTATTCTTTAAACAAATCTCATTTTTAAAGTATACATTTTAAATCGCGTTTATGTTAATATTTTACATTATTTACATGCAAAGTAGAAATTTAATAATAGAAAATTTAATTACGATTAGATTATATATATATATTAAACAGTTAACATTATTATTTTTATAGCACAAAAGAGGATTGATTGTTATATAATATTATATATCATATATTATTAAATAATATATTTTTATATAATTTGAGGTGTAACTTTGATATTGATTTCATGACCATTTGCGTTGGAATATCTACAAAGCGATTGAATGAATAAGAATGGAAATTGTATGCGTTATATTGATATGCGTTGCATATGCTTTATAAACATTTGAAATTCGAACGCGTAACTTGTAGTTATTTTATGCCATAATAGATACTTGTAATGAATTGTATCATATTCCTGAATATAAACAATTAGCTACTTCAAAATTGTAGACAGGCAAACGAATGTTTCTGTCTATTTTAACTTAGATAAATCAATAATACATGAATTTATGTATGTGTATATATATGTTATATGTATGATGATGCTTAAATAACAAAAAGTCGTTATATAAAACGAAATTATATATTGTAAATTATATAAGTAATAAATTATTTTTTTTAAAAAATTCATATTTTAATTCATAATTATACAATAACATTCATGTATAATTCACAATATTGCGCTGAGGATATTTCGTCATTAAAATGTTTCACGATCCTTAAATTCAATAATATTTTTGAAATAAATAATAATGCTTGCAATGAACCTAATATTTAAAAAACTGTCGACAAAAATTATCTTTTACTGATTTTACTGTGGATTTTTCATTAAGGTTCGTCATTAAATACTATCTTTATATATTTTCAAATCTATAAGCTACAGCTTTAGGAACTTCAATCTAAATTGAAACTAGCTTTTGAAAGATTATAGAATTTAAGACCTATCGAAAGCTAAAATTATTTCACTTTCGAATGCAGCTCGAATTTAAAAAGTCGTCTAGAACTATGTTTATCTGACTTTACAATGCGTTTTTTACCCATCTGAATTTCCGGTGAGTTTTTTCTTTGCATGAAAAATTAACACATAATTATGATTTAAAAATTTTATTTTTAAAATGCGGTGATGCTAGATTTATAGACATCGAAAATATATGCAACTATAAATGGTCAATATTATTTATTCTAAAAGAAATAATAAAATATATTTCGTTATATAATAATAAATGATGGTTATTTCAAGGAATCAATACCAATTCATTCATATTTACATACATATTATTTAGATGAAATTTGAAATATAATATGTATTCTTTCCAATTAACATTAAAACTGTTTATTCTATATAAATATTATACAGTTTTAGTTTTACAGGTGTAATAATATCAACTGTAACATTTTGAGTAAAAAAACAAGAAATAATAAATGACGCGTCATTTTCTTTCGCGTTAATATATAACTATAACCAGATCAAGAAACGTATCCAATATATCGAGCTCCCGTATTACTGAACTTGAAATCTGAAATAAAAGCCGAATAAGACGAAAATAATCCGCAGAAATTGTCGAGTCGACCGACGAAAAATCGGTTGAGAATGTTTCTCTCGTCGCGGAAAGTAAATATCGCAATGCCTTGCACGTGTACCGATACACCGAACGCTGCTTGTTGATATAATCTTGGCTCGAGTACGCATCATGACTGCATCAGCATTTGATACATGAGTAATAGAGGATAAGTTGAGAGGCTTTTCACGTATTATATGCACATACTGCGCGTCCGCTTGTTACGTATGCGCGTGTGCAAACGAAAGCATCAAATAAACAGCGTGTAGAGGGTAGTGAGAAAAAGAGCAGAAAGTAATAGAAGAACAAAAATGTGACTACAGCTTCCTGCGAATAACAATACCAGATATAAGAAATCGTATCGTTATTGCAGTAAGAGTCCTCTTTTGTTATTTTTTTCCTTACTTGCCTGAGGTGAATATTGCATTGCAAACAATTGGTCTCGATAAAACTACTAACGCAAAATATTCTGAAATAATAAAATTGGTGATGTAACAAATATAGTTTTTGTTCATCAAATCAGTGCTATTAAAAAAGTTAAGTGCTGTATGATTAAAAAATAGGTAGTCCGGCGATAAATAAAAAATAAATAGGCATTTATATAATCGGCGAAAAATCAGACCATCGGTAGTATAGTGGTCAGTTAGTATAAGCAATACATATGTTTCAAAGCAGTTACTAATAATAGGTGCGGTCATAGTTCACGAGCATATATTTCATATTTAGGCCGATTGCAATTTGTTTCATGATAATTTATATTGAAGTTCATATTATATAGTAAGATGAAAAAAATATTTTTGATCGAAGCATTAAAAGTGAATGGTGGTTGTGGGTATGAAACGGATAAATATAGATATTGACAAATTGTAAGCGTTAAAAATATTTAACGAAATATAAAATTTAATTCACAATTCATACCTATATTTTCGATTTATCATTTCTTATAGATTCATTTATATCGATATAGATATTGGGTTCGTTGATTCCAATCGACGTGTTTATATAGACCTTCATAAAACAAAATTAATTTATTATGAAATTTAATTTTGGAATGAATTACATGGTATGATATATTATATATAGTAAATTTCGAAGTAGGTTATTAATTATTTAAATCTGATTAATTTTTGGTTTTAGTTAATTTATGGGAAATAAAGTCAGCCATACATGTTAGTAATAAAGTATAAGTACACTGTAAACAAATTAGTTCTGTGAAATCACACACATATAGTGTAATTTTACACATTATGTGTAAATGTTACACGACGTATGTAAAATTACACAGCTAGGTGTAATCAAATATAACCTCATTTTTGAACGACATTCTTTAAAAGTAATTCTAAATGTTTTCATAGTTGTTAGTTTGTTTAGTTCACATTTTTCAAAAATGGTTGGGTTTAAATATAGATTAAATAAAATATACTTGCTGATTTTTTGATTCCTCACTGTGCGGATCTACCTACATAGGAGTTTTACACACTGTAAGTAATAAGAATATTACATTTTTTGTGTAACATTTACACTTAGTGTGTAAAATTACACTGTATGAGTGCGATTTTACAGAACTGGGTTTACAGTGTAGAATACATGTTTGTAGTTTTACATCGAAGAAAAACAGTTTTAACCGTTTTAATGAATTTACATAAATCTTGTATACGTCTCATTCATTTTTTCGTACATGTTTAATAATATATTCTTATATATCTTTCGATATCTTTTTAATTTTGAATTATGCGAGATCATTTAATGTTTCATAATTTTAATTTGGTAATTAATAATTGCAACGCGTACTAATAATTTAAAAACCTATTTTAAATTTGAAAAAAAATATTGATACACATTATGAAGACAATTATTTAATGCGAATAATTTTCTCGAAAGATTAGTAGTAAATATAAAAATAAAAAAAAACTAGATTATCACTTAAATTTGGTCATTAATTCCATCAAAATAAATAAATTACTCGAATAAATAAAATGTTCCTACAATCGTCTCTTAAAACAGTCTAATCTTCGTGGTTTCGAATTTATTACGAGAGTTCATTAAACATCTTAAAACTGTTGTAAAATAAACTTTTTCAGATAGAGTTGGTTCATTTAAATGGTAAACCATTATCAGTAGTCCATTGCGTAACGTTCGTGTAATTTTTTTGTAGAGCTAGATAAAATTCTACTTGTTTAATTTATCTTTTGGATCATTACATTCGTTAACGATATATAGAAATAATATACGATACAAGCAATGGCGCATATAATTAAATTACATTAAATTTATAATTCGGAGAATACATATATAAACACCAAACTAAATAATGTAAAAAGAATTATTAATTATAATACATAATTATTATTGTTGAATTAAAAATTGAATTAAAAATATATTTATACATTACGTCGTACTTCTCACAAAATTATTATACCTTTGTAGATTTCTGCAAAAATTAATACTTAAATATATGAAAAGTTTTCTCACCTCGCGTCCACAATGGTAATCTATACTGGATAGACACACAATGATATCATCTTTGAAATTGTTCTGTACTTCGCTTTGAATTAAGTCAAAGTATTGGACTTGCAATGCAGACTATTTATGTAGTGTTCTCTACTCAGCTCAAGCATATCAATGTATTCCTGCAATTTAAATATTTTAATATAACTATATGTATGCTTGTATATTTGTATTTACGTTTAAAAATAATTTAAAAAATTGCATTCATAATGTTTTGAAACATTATATTACAACAACGTTAAAACAATAAATTTCATAAATATAAATATAATTACATGAATATATATAAATGTTTTTATAATGAATTCCAAAATGATTGTCATTGATCAACTTACATTAATTATATTTTTAATAACAAATTTATAGCCCTTATTTTGGATTGTTCACGGCATTCAAACAATTGAATGAATATTTTTACTTTTCTTTGTTATTATTCGATATTATTACTATATCATATGTTCATTTGTTAATTCATTTTCGTTTCATATATACCTGCATTCAATATGCAACGTCAATATTTTGTTTATTATTTGTTCCATATTATAATGTATACATTGGCTTTACATTATATTATTTTCGAATGAATATGCTTTTTAACCAATTTGAATAATGCTTTATAATAATAAAAAACTGTTCGTTTATTTGGTTTTTAGACCTATTGTCTATCTATTCAAATATTATTGAAGATGAAAATACTGAATCGAGGGCGACTGGCATCATTTCGAATTCATTAGCATAATCGTTACTGTCACCACGCGCTCTCTTTTTGTTAATAATTGTCATCTTTCTCCTTGTTTGGTGCATGTCGTAAATTCAATAACGTCACTGCTCTTATCATCGTTTTCATAGACATTCCATCTATTTTACATTCTTGATGATAAGAGAGGTGACATTTATCGCGTTTCGAGTCGTCGTGTATTATTCGAGCCGCTTTCATTCGCAGTACTTATGTGTCGCATTTACCATCGTCAATTTTTGTTTATTTGTCACATGGAACAGACTCCATTAGTTTTCTCCAAAATGCACTTAGTATTATAAACAAGAATGTTACAGCTGTTGTTCGTACCCATTTCCAATTAACAAATTGTTATTTGAGAGAAATTTCAATTTTATTCAAGTTGTCAACCACTGACATAATTCTTTTGTTTATATTACACTCTAAACCGAGTTCTGTAAAATTATACATAATGTGTAAAATGTGTACGCTATATATATGCTGCAAAAGTGTAATTTTACATACAGCGTGTATTATTTACATTTAATGTGTAAAAATAAGCTATATTATGGATGCATAGTGTATAAGTTGATACTAATCAAGTAAAAATTTTATTTAACTATTGTGAAATGATGTAAGTAAAATATGTTAATACTTAAAATGTGTTGACATTCAAAATATTACTACTTAAAAACGCCCGCTATTATACACAACGATAATATTATTCTTCGGCTTATCAAAATGTGTCAAATTGAGAGACATTATACGTATAAGCTAATCGAACAGCGAGCAAACTATTTGCATACAAAAAGTAGTAATGGTAAATAGATTTTACACCCTATATTGTCTACCCTTATTTTCAAGATGTTAGTTTTTTAGCTTTTGAATAAGATTACTACTTTCAACGGCTTTACAGTTATTGTTCATTGATTTTGATTAAGACTAATAACTATAACACTGTTGTTATAACAAACTGCGCAATGTCAAGTCGTGCTATAGCGCTTTACATAAAGTTTTTAATATTTCATTTACAATTTATTCGATTGCTACGTAAATCCACGTGGACTTAAAAGATAATCACAACTTAACAGTGTTTTGTATTTTTAAATTTAAATTCACTATTATTAATGCGCAAAACTTTACGGAACAGTTGAATAATGTTTAATTTAATATTTTAATTTTAATTATCAGAAAGTGGTGGTAAAATTAATCATTTTTAAACAAAATATTTTTAAAGTTATATTTGTTTAACATTCACATATACAAAAATGTTACAAGATGACCAAAGTTGACAGTCTTTTAAAACTTCACGAACTCGTGTTTTCACAACGAAAGTGCAATTAAAAACAGAACAGGAGCACTTTTTATCAGTGCCCCGAATAAAAATAGCATAAGGGTAAGCGCGTTGCTACATTTCCCATCGTACTACAATTACCTCAGTTGACCCTATAATGAGCATTTCAAGTTATGACTATTAGAGAAAACTGGATTTTTGTATTTGGATTGCATAACTTATATTAATATTAATTTCATGTTGTAATATAAATGAAAAAGTTCGTCTGACTTTTAATCAGACTTGTAAATCTTCAATTATCGTATATTATTCTTTTATCATCTATACGAGTTATTTTATTTATATTTTTAAAAATTAACAATTTGTTAATAAAACATATTTATATATATACTAATTTAATACAATTATATATTTTGTTATTAATTAATATTTCTAATTATAAGTTGTTCTGTATTAAAT
>JABFQC010005757.1:0-11355 GCA_022817085.1 Psilanteris sp. ZL-2020 | reverse complement strand
GTATATATAATTAGTATATTATATATTTTGAACATTTTTATTGACAATTTACAAGTTTTTGTATATAATAATACAAATTTATATAAGATATTTTCTTATCACATAGTAATATAATGTATAATATTGTATACTGAAAATACTGAAATGTATGCGTCAATATAATATATTTATTTCTATGTCATATGAGATAAAAATCATTAATTTGATAGGAAATGTATGTTTTTCATAATTAAAAATGTAAATAACATTGAGTGGTTAAAACATAACATTATTAAAATTTATGATTTAAACTAATTATTCTATAATTTTATAAATGAATGATATATGTATCAGTAGAATTATCTTTAATAAGTAATCATTAAATGCGATTAAATTTACACCATATGTTAATATAATTTAAAAATATTTATTATAATTTGATAAAAAAATAATCTATTTAAATTGTTTAAAAAACAAAAAATTATAAAAATTTAACTTATACCATTTATATATACAATATATTACATCTTTTAAATTTGTATTTGATTAAAAACTGGATAAGCTATACGTACAATTTTATATTTTATTTTAATTTATATTTAAAGATAGTATTAAAATGTTTAATTTTTCAAGTTATTGAATTTTTTTGTAATAAATAAAATGTATCAATATTAGTATTATAAAACATTATATTTTTGTAGACTTAAGAAGACTGAATACAATGGCTATGAAAGCTGTTACTAGTGGAATGATAATTATTGGTGGCGGAGTTGTGAAACATCATATATGCAATGCAAACTTAATGGTAATAATTATAAACTTATAATTAATATTCAACTTATTTATCTTTAATATAGATATATTATTTTAAGAAAATATTTTCAAACATATTCATTTAATATTATAGTAAATATAATAAACATAACAATTTCTTTAATTTAGAAAAATGGTGCAGATTATTCTGTTTATTTAAATACATCGTCTGAATTTGATGGTAGCGATAGTGGAGCTCGACCAGATGAAGCTGTATCTTGGGGTAAAATAAAGAAAGATGCAACTCCAGTGAAGGTATTATATAATTTAATATTTTATTTTATTATTAATTATATAATTTATATTATAAAACACATTAAAAACACATTATTTTTTAGATATACGCAGAGGCATCTTTGATCTTCCCATTACTGGTAGGAGAAACTTTTGCAAAATATTATCATTCAACTAAAGAAAAAACTGTATCTGATGTGTAATTTAAAAAATGTGTACAGTATAAATTTATATTCTGAAGTAGAATATACTGAAATTTGATGTAAAATGGACTATTTTTAAAATAAATACATTTTTTAATTCGTTAATATAGGCATTTTTTTCTATTTCCTTTGATGTATTATTTTACTTTAGATATTTAAATAATTATTACTATTTTAAAATTAATAATCTTTATAATTTTAGATGCTAAAGTATATTTGTTTTAATTGTAGTTCTATATATACATATACATTTATCATTTATATGTCTAAAATGTAGTAATATTATTGATTGTCATACTTACATTTTTTTTTTTTTTTTTTTGTGAATAAAAAAAAAACAATTACATTAAAAATTAAAATAAGTCATTTATAAAGATTTGTTTTCTATTATTGCAAAATTTTAACAAGAAATATTTCAATCAAATTTAATAATCAGAACATATCTAGAATTTTAGGAAATTTATTTTTAAAAATATACATCATACGTTTGAAACGTGTATTTGTATATGATAAATAAATATGTAAGCCGCGTGAATTAAAAAAAATAAATAAATTGTTGCAATGTTACACCATTGCAATCCACTGTAATGTCCATACATTTTTTCAAAATATAGTAACAATATTCTTTAATAAAGCTATTCAATTTTAAGTATCTAGAGTCGCATTGTGTAAGATTTATAAATATTAAAAAATAAAGACAAATAGTACAACGTATATGAATGTGAATTCATATGTGAATTATTTCATGTGTAAAATTATAAGTATTAAATGAATATGAATGCAATGCATAAACATTTTTTTATAATTTATGTAAATTAACGTTAAGAATAAAAGTATTTTTTAACTATAAATATTTTGATAATATGCTAATCTACTGGACAGATGATAATAATCGTATACGTTACTCTAGTAATGATATGTTCTTAGTTTAAGTAGAGATGAAAATTTAATTCATGTGATAGAAATTATTACAATATTTGAGTAGAGTAAACAAAAGAAAAAAATATTCAACTTATTTATCTTTAATATAGATATATTATTTTAAGAAAATATGTTCAAAAATATTAAATTAAAAAGTAATCAACATAAATTGAAGAACTGCATAGATAATTTATAGCAAAAAAAGAGTAGGGGATCTGCTATCAGTACTGTGAATGTGTAGCGACTATATCGCATTAATATGGAGATAATGACCGAAGGGCGGGCTGTTCAACTTCTGACAGGCAATATCCCTATCTTCACGCAGATTAATTCGTCGTGGTTGATCGTAATGATATTGAATATTGTATGTGGTTGTCATGCGTACATTTTCCAATGATATCGTAGACACGAGGATCAATGTTGCATCTTATAATAATAAATATTACTTTTATGTTTAATCAGATTATACTCACACATGATTCTTAATATTATTTAGCATCTTACTATAGCTCAGTGTTATTTTGATCATTTACTTAACTAAAGTAATTTTTTCATTTCAGATTTCTTCATCTTGAATTAAATTAGTAATGTACTTAAATTTTAACGTTCTTAGAAAATAATATGAACATTATAACATGTGAAGAATAATTCATTAAATATATTAAACAATAATAATCTTTGCTTATAAGGAGAGTGATCAAATTTAAAATCAAAAATTCGTGTGTTAATGATTCGCAATTTTAGGTAATATATAAAGTTTAAATAGAACATTACTGTTAATTTGCGTAAAATAATATGCAAATTGATAAATGCAGCAAACAATTAATTTCATACATATGTAAATTAATAAAATATGGTCAAAGTTGGTGATATGCGCGCGTCAACTGGCTGCGTTTTTTACAAGCGCGTGCGCAGGTTGTGTTCTTGGCGCAGGTTTGCCAGAGGGTTGCTGGTGTTATCAGTATGTTTGGTGGGGGAGAATGGTTTGTTAGTTGTTTCCCGTGAGTCCGCGTTCGCGGACGGGCGTGTGAGCAACCCCCTCACATTCCCCTAATTATTTTGCTAAATTATAAGCACAAGTTGTAATACTGCTCATTGCTCGTGTTTATAAACCGTTTCATCTCGTATACATTTACACATTTTTTAGTTTTCATTGTTTGATTGTTGGATTGCTAATTTCTATAGAAAAATCGGCATGAACGATGATGGACGTAGACGAAACGAACACAGCTTCCACTGCGAGCTCATCACCGACACCTTCCAGCCCCGCTGCGGATTCTACCTTTATTTGGTACTATACAAATTCTTGATTATTATATTAGAGTGTGAATATGACTAGAAATTGTTGCTCACTTATGTATATAATTTCTTTTAGTCATGCCCATCATAAAACTGCAATATGAAGTTATACATTATTTAAAACAATCTCTTTACAATACAGTTGTTTCTTAAATTATTTGAACGTAAAATTAATATATAATCAGTAAATATTTATAGACGTTTCATTTGTTTATTACGTTTATTTAATTATTAAATTAAATAACATTTTATTCTAATATATTATATACTGTAAATCACTATAAAAGAGTTTTTAATTAAAATTAATTTAAGTTCATTCATACCAAAATATATATATACTGAACATTCCAAATAATTATATTTAAATAAATTTAATTAAGTATAAACCAGAATATTATTTAAGTCACGATATATTATACAAAATGTCAAATTATACAAAAGTCATGAGTTTCAAATTTAAATTTTGACGTTTCTTTAAGCTAAATTTAAGCTGTTTAATAAAATATAATGAAATTAATATTTATGGATAAATGTATTTTATACTGTATTAAAGTCATTTAAATATTTATAATTAATGTATCTTATATATACTATACTTTTTGGAATTGTATTGTATATATATCTAATTTATTCAAAATATACTAGTAAACAATGTAAACAATGCAAAAGACGTTTGATATGTCTAATAGTAGCAAGATATTATTTTCAATTTGAAACTGTACAATCTTATATCAAAGAAATGTTCAACTTTTATAGTATTGTAGAATCAATGAAGTACTGATCAGCATAAAATAATGAATTAAGATTATATTAATAAGATTATATTTTTTAATAACTTTTTGAATATTTAAAAACAAATAATTTGAAAAATAATATATTTAAAATCATAATTAAATTATAATCTTTGCAATGTTTTATGAAAAAATATCTTGTTATGCAATTTACATTCTTAATATAATGATTACTGCTGTATTAATTAAATACATTTGTTTTTATGAATATATAAAATAACATTACAGAATACAATTTTTATAAATATTAATATATTATTATAATCCTTAATTCTTTTAAATTCAATTAAATCTTTAATCTTCAGTGGCAGAAAATGACATTATTAAATATTTATATAGTCATATAACAATATATGACATAAATAGTATAAAATAATAGAATATAGAATCAAAAATTAAAATGACAATAATAATAATAAGTTGTAACAACAATTGATAAATTATGCAAACTATTTTGTAAGGAAAAAGATCGTTAGTGCATGATGCAGGGTGCTATGTGACTCACATCCATACATTTAAAATAGCAACAAACACAACCATACAAAAGTTTGATTCCTCTTACGATTATAAAATGCGCAGATATACAAAATATAGACTTAATGTATAAAATTTAAAAGTTATATACAGATTGTATTGTAAGTACATTTTATTATAGGTCTTATATAATTTTTTTTCTAGTTTAATTAAATATTCGCTGATGTATAACTTGCATTGAATTTTATGAAACATTCAAATAATTACATTATTACAGCTTAACTGGATTATATACAATTTTTCCCTTTTAATGACTGACATAATAAATTTACTATCTTAAGTAAATTAAAGTTATTGCAACAACTAATTTACTGTTTTAACAATTAAAACATTTTTATTTATTACAACTTTTAAAAATGTATGAAATTTTCGGTTTGTACAGTTTAGGTATAAAATATGCATAATATTAATAAATTGAACACTTATTACTTGTAACACAAACTTATAACTCAAACTTAATATTTACCTGTATCTTGTAATGTTCAGAGTAACATACACAATCTCGCAAAACTAAACAGGCATACTCATGAAAAAGCTACGTTGTAGCATTTATTAAATATTAAATAATTTGAATAAGTTAAAATAATTATAGTATCCATTTCAATTAAGAACTATCCCTAAAAATTTAGAATATAATTATTTAATATTATATTAAAAACAAATGGTATGATTTATAAACAAATGTGATAACTTCAAATACAATTATAAATTTGTTATATATATAAAAAACAACACACAATACATATATAACTATCGTTTTATTGTATATTTCAAATATGAAAAATGTTTTAAATAATTAAATAATATCTTAGCTCATAAATATTAATATCATACCGATAAAATCATATAGCATTAGCAACGATGTAATTTGAAACTTGAACTATAATATGACTATGTCGAACTTTTACTATTGAATATAGTACCCTATTTTAACCAATCATATTACCTACTAAAGCCTACTTATCTCGACCAATCAGTGCGCAGACAATATTTTCCTATGTAAATTGCACAATTTAATTTGCTTTGTATACTGTACATATATATTTAAACAAATTCAGCCTTTAAACTTAAAATTAAACGCTTGTGAAAAAGGCAGAATATTTCACTCACCTTAATAAAAAATAATTGTAAATGACACATATCGTAATGTCTTCAAATTACTAAATTAAACTAAGATTAAGAGAGGATTCAACATTACTGAGACAGAATTGATAATGCTCAAATTAATTTAGAAACAAATAACATAAATTCAGCAAAAATTAAATGTACAATTATAATTTAATAACTTTTATAATAAAATAATTACATTTGCTCATTTATTTAATAATATATGTTTCTTTTCTTACTGTCGTCATATTAGATATTTCTCATTGCAAATTATACTTATTAATTTTTATAAATTGTATTTGTTTATATTCAAGTATGTAATTAATTTAATGCTGTTAATTAATGAACATTAATTTTGTATAAATAAAAAAATAATGCATTATTCGCTCAGTGAATAACTTTAATTATATATATATAATAACATGGGTTTGAAGGATCCACCAATTTCTTACACGAGTTTTGTTAGATTTTTAACAAAATGAAAATTTACTTTTTTAATAAATCTAATTAGATTTCTGAAGGAAGGGTTGGGAGCTTTGTCTCCCGCATCTCTATACCAGAAACGGGGTCGAATGCTGGTCTCGGTTCCGTTTCTTTGTCACAAATATGAATTAACAAGTTCGTAGTTGCAACGTCTAAAAGAGGAAGCGGACTACTTTATTTACACCGGAGGGTACATTTACTGTTTACAAAATGAAAGTATTGTCAATATTTATATAAGTAATGGGTATAAGAAATGCGAAATATAAATGTATTACCAAGTTATAATATTCGGCAGATAACATCGGAATGATACAAATCATAAATCATGCGTTAATCTTTATCAAATTATATTTAGAAAGTGAGAACTTGAGGTGTATAACGTTCGATAATTTATCACTCGTGAGCAACTTAATAATGAACTTAAATAGCGATTCTTAAAATTAAGTATTTCTCGCTATGCACCTTAAGTGATATCACGATGGGTGAAATGATCAAACGGCTTTCTAATTTTATGATGATTGGAAAGGTTAGAAAGTTCCATAACCCGCGTGCACAAATATTGCACGGATGTCTTATAGATATCACGTGACGTGTTGAAACATATTACCTTAAGTATTTTATAACTTTCCGCTTGATTTTATGTATAAAAGTGTTTAACGAATGTACCAATGTAAATACTCCAATTGTGTATAGCAATTGATCATTACGAGGTGTTAGGGGAAAAAGTGTGAGCGATTCATTGCTCTGTCTGACGCGAATGGGACATTTGACCCATTGTCCCGGTGCCATTAATGGACTAAATAAATGGAATATTCAAGTAATATGCCTATGAAAATGATAATAATAATGACGTTATGTGAAATATCGTTTGTATACTTAAAGTTACGTACCCATTTAAGTTTTTCAAAGGGAATACTATATTATACTTTGATACGAAAGTATGAGACCAGTCTCATATTATGTCCGCGAGTAACAAGCCATCGCAGTGTATTCCTACTATTAGTTAACATAATATGTTGCAACTTTGATTTATGTATAGCCGCCATGCGAACTTCGGCTAATTAAGACATAATCTTAATATCGATTCCTATGTTACAGTCATATATTAATTAAACTGAGTGCGCGGTGCAAGGCAAGGTGACAAAATAACGTTTTGTATCAGCGTAATCCACGTTGCGCGGTAATTTGATTAAATTCGGAATATCGGATATTGATTGACAATAAAAATACTTTTCTATATTTATTGCGGGTTAATGAAGTCATATTTTTAAACGGCCACATCGGATATATGATTTTTGTTGATTAATATTTTGCGAAAAACAGTAACAGAAATAATTCACCCGTAAGTCGTATAAATAATATGTTTTGAGACGAACGACGATCGCAAAATTTTAATTCGAATTTGATTATTAATTCATTTTAAATTACGTTTCCAATAAAAGCGCGCAATTTTAAGTAGACTGTTTTGTAATAACGCGACTCAAATCTGTAAAGCTAAAGCTAAAGTTGATTTGATTGTTATTGGAAAAACTCGGATTCGCGCAAATATGCACGCGAATTCATCCGCGTTCTTCGTAACGATCTTTTAACGAGTTGACAACGCAGCGTCCAAACATTTATCTGCGTGCTTTTATATATGTTGTCTTTTATATATATCTATATATGTATGTATATAGTATGTATGTGTGCGCCGCTGCGTTAAATAATGCAAGCTTTAAGTGCGCCATGTCTTGTTCCACCGTCCAGCCTTGTTTTCCATTCCGGCGATTAAAAATGTAAGCGGCCAGACAACGTTTCGCGGATGTTTTGCCTACGATATTCGATTTCTCTCGGGAAAAGGAAATGCCCTTGCGAGAAAAACGCTCAACAACAGAAAAGGAACACATTCTATCTTTTCTGAAAAATCCGAAGACGAAGCTTCTCTTTTACATACGCAAATACTGGTTAATTCTTCAAATGCAATTGTACTGAGCAAAGCGTTCATACAAAAGTGTTATTTTAAACTGAGACAACGCAACATTCATTGACTTCAACGATCAAAAATATATTGCCTTTCATCATTTTTATATTATATTATTCAGTAATTGCAAAATATTTAGAAAAACGCTCGAAACAAATTTTATTGTAAAATTTATTTTATTTTATAACGATTGCAGGGTATAGTAGACATTATCATTTATAAAATATCAATTATTATATTTTATATATTAAAAAAGGATTTTTTCTGTAAGTATACGGTGTAAGAAACCTATGATATATTTTGAATCATCAATTTTCATATTGTTCCTCTCTAACGCCGCTTAATTAGACACTCATCTAAACAGTGATACTGTCCAGATAATATATTGATTACTCTTACTGCATGTGTGTGTGCAACGAAACCTATGAAATCTATTCACAGATTCACACTTAGTTTATCAAAGGTTGCGGAAGTTAGCCGATAATTTTTACTGCCAAATTGTGACGCAGATAAAGCAAACAGAATCCAATAGAAAAACAAAGATATATTTTATAATTACAGAAGTATTTCATTCTTTAATTAATCTTACATATTATAAAATACAGTTGTTTAATGTTAATTTTTTTAATTTTTCCTTATAAATTAAATTATCATTTTCACTATTATGTTCATTCACTGTTATAAACGTGTTGAAATATTCACTTGAAAAACGATATGTTTCAACTTCTTGATGTTAAATGCTTTAAGCGTTATTAATATTTTCTTAAATATATTCTTTCAGTTTTTATGGTGCCAAGTAGATAGTACGTACTTTAAAAAATATACTTTTGACTCAAGATTTTAATATTTTAAAAACGTATGAAAAAGAGATGTGAAAATATAAACTCGGAAACAAGCAAAAGGAAACTGACTTCCTGTTTACAACAATGATTATTTTATACGTTTATATATTTAGTGTCTTTTTATTTAATTAAAATTGCGTTAATTAAAATGAATAAAACATTCAAATTTCGTATTAAAGAAATTATTTCTCAGAGTGTAAAAATGATTATTATTGATAATTGAAATGTATTGACTCGCAGATGGAATGAAATTTTCTTCAAATTTATATATAAATTTTTGTTTGTTTATTATTTTATAGTAAAATTTGAAATCTATTAACATTATTCCAATATTAATACAAGATACTAGTCTATTATTTATTCCATCAAATGTTCTAAATTAAAATTATTTCTACTATTAATTTTATTATAATTTTGTATTTTTAGAATTTAGTGTTATGATCGGCTATACAATTTTAAAAAGCTTAGTTACAATTTTTGCAATTGAAATCAATTGTACCATCTGCAGTTTATACTATTTTATAATGGTAAGGTTGTGGGAGTAAGCAGATGTAGAAATGATGGTCGAAAATTTCGAGACTAGTTGCAGATCTTATATGGGTAGGAAGAGTATTCTAGAATTGTGGGGCTATATAGTACCGAGCAGAATATTAGGTACAATTCTAGGTTTTAGTTTAAAACTATCAAAATGCTGTTTTCACAGTGAAGATTAAAATTATTAAATAAATGAGTTGCCTTTCCTCCACGTGAAGGGATTCAGTATAGCACGTCCAATTCAATAAGACAATTTACATGGTTATATACGTTTAAATTATGCATAGTGATAAAATGTACACTTTTCACAATGCAAGAAGCTTAGATTACCATTAACCTAGGTTAATAATGTCATTTGTAAATCATATGCATAAATAAAGGCTTGAAGTGATACAAAGAATGTATATATCTGTGTATATATATATAGTTAGATAATAAGTCAGATATACGTTGTTCCAGTTTATATATTAGAAATGATACTATTTTACAAGCAATTGTTTTTTAATGTAAGTGGAATACTAAACGTGCGATGGGCCAAAGGCAATTGGTACTGAATTAGTTGTAAGGAATGGATGTGCAAAAGTGGATAAAGACCGAAATAATACATTTTACGTTATATAGTGTCTTAAAGGTGGTGTGCAACATAGTATATAGTTTAAAGAAGAATTTCTCGTAGTAATAAAATAAAATTCTCCAGATTCAATTTCGATACACCCTAAATAGCTTTACACGCTGCAGTGTAATTATTGTGGCTAGCGTTTAGGGATTCAGGTAGATTTGTTAGGAATTTTGAAATATATGTTTTTTTGTGAAGTAAATAAGTATTTCTTAAGATAAGCACACTGAAAAAAATAATATTACAAATTTTACCAAACTAGATAATAAAAGGAGGAAAAGTGAGCAAAAATGTAAATAAACATGATATTTACCAATTATTTGGTATTTATCATAATATTTACATTTTTGCCTATTTTTCCTACGTTTATTGTCTAGTTTGGTAAAATGTGTAAGATTATTTTTTTCAGTGCATATATCGCTTATTTATTAAATTTACGAAAAAGTTTGTTTGAACTCAACGGTATTATAAATTAAGTTGAGAGTTCGTTATGATATATATGAAAATAAGAATACATATAGGAATAACTAAGGTTTCACTAATCATCTTAAATAAAGGATTCCAAACCGTTCGAAATTTACATTTATTCCGGATCGGTAACCATCAATTATTGAGTCAGGTGTGAAACGTATTGATATGGTAACTGAAGATGGATACTGATCAGCAGCAGTATAGTTATCGGTAGCAAGGTCATGATTGAAATTGCTCATAATAGCGACATTAGAGTAATGATGTGAGACTGATCGAAACAGATCAGCAAAGTTAACTGAATGATAAATTCGGTATAAGTGAGACATAAGTTATAAAATATTAATATATTATTAATATATTATATATATAATAAATATAATAGCTATACTATTATAGATACACGGAGAAAAATAATCTATGAAAGTTTGCTATAAAATAAAGCAAATGTACCTTACATTGACAAAACTTTCAATTTGACTAATAAATTATAGTAAAATGTCCTAAATATTTTTCTCGGTATATAATGGTTAAAACTGAACAGTTCTGATTAAAAGTAATAGTATATACG
>JABFQC010005756.1:0-11356 GCA_022817085.1 Psilanteris sp. ZL-2020 | reverse complement strand
TGTATATATATATATATATATATATATATATATATATATATTTATATAGTTAAATTTATTTCTGATTGGTTAATTATATAATATAGGCATATAAAATATATATGTAAATTGTAATTGATATATCATACACGTAGAAAAAAGATATATCGTAAATTGCTATACTTCTAGCATTCTGAGGATACCTCAATGAATGTTATGGAAATTACTATACCTTTTTTATAGCAAACTTTCTTATATGATATAGTTAATTTTCTTATAAGATATAGTAAATTTTCTTATATAATATTATACTATGCAAACATTTTATAACAATTTTTACAATATCTTATAGTAAAAAGTACTATATGGTATTACAAAAGTTGCTTTACTATAGTATAGTAATTTTGCATTGTTTTTGTTTCGATATCCTTGGAACGCCAGACTTATAGTAATGTTTAATATAACTTTTTTCTACGTGTATATAATATAATTTATGATACATAAAATTATTAAATTAAATTAAATATTATTATTAAATATATTATTAATTGAATTATTATGTAAATGATAATTACAAATTAAACGTAAATTTAAAAAATGAACGAAAAAGTTAAACTTTCAAATGAAAGACTTACAAATTGATTAAAATGTTGTTTTAGTGAAATTGTCTTATAATATACTATATAGTTAGTAATTCTCTTTAATACAAGTTTTTTATCATCTACGATATTATTCATAATGGAATAATAAAACCAATCAACAAGAATGTGAAATTGCACATAAAAATATATTTTTCTTAAAAAACCTGTAATAACGAAATTACAAAATATGTATTATTTAGTGAAAAATAGATATCTTAGTCGTTACATCGCGGATGGTCGATGTAATCACCTCCTTATGGATAAGAATCCCAGTAGGCAAGCTGGTTGGTAGCGATGCACGTAGTAGCATTTGTCTCACCCTAAGGACAAACGGGAGCGACATTACTCCATAACATGAATTATATATGTATGGTCATGTTATACGCATCACACGTGTACAAAAACTATGCTTATGTGCGATAAGAACCAAAATAATTTGTATTAAAAGAACTATATATTTTATATTTTTTAAAACATGTAAATTTTTATAAAAATGTAGGTAATCAGGTACACTCGAAACCATGATTGTAATTTTTATAGATCTTTCAGAAGATTTGAACGCAAAAAATGTTAACACCTTGAGTGAAGCATTTAGAATTAATCAATAAAAGTATCGGTGATTATGTAAAATAAAAAAGATGAATAATTGCACTGTTTTCTTAAATTTTGAAAATAATAGTTTCACTTATTTAATATATTATTATATTATGATTATATATATTATTTAACACGCTAATCTTTATACTACTAAAAAATATATTTTTTTAATATATACATATATACCCACGTAGAAAATGCTTACCCAAAAAATTGTGTCGAGTTTTACGCGTGAAAATAGTTAGTTTTTACTATGCTTTGGCTAGAGTCTACTCAGAACAATTATCCAGTAACTACGTAGCAATGCACGCTCTGTGAGCCTAGATTCTAGCTAGTTTTTACTATACTTAAAAAAGTAAAAGAGTAATTATATATATAATTAAATATATCTACATATAATTATTATTATTTTGAAGACATCTTGTTTTCTATTATTTAATCAAATTTCAATTGGAACATATTTTCATAGTACAAATTCCTGGGATTTGAACCCGTGTCGAAAGGAAGCGGCAGGAGCAGCACACAGCGAAGCAAGGTTAAGCAGTTTTGGCAATGATCTTGGATGGGTTTATTATAATAATAATCATACATTTTCACAGTATAATAAATGCAGTGTAACTATTAATGGATTATTTACGTTTTATTAAGTTTAAATATATTTGTGTATTTGTCATTATAAAATTATAAATATACAAATAGCAAAATTAATACAATTATATTTATTCAGAAATATTGAAACATTCTTCATTCTGATTAATATTGAATTGTAAAACCTTAAGAATTTTTCTTTTTTTTTTATTTAAAAAATACTTATTAATTTTTTATTTATATTATTATAAAATTAAAAAACATTTTTAATAAAAAATTTATTTTGTATATTGGTAACTAATTATTAAGTAAATGTGGTGTTTAAAATAAATATATTACTTAAACAATGTAAAAAATTGTATGCATAAAATGTTATTACGTCGTTGGTATACAACATTGGTACTACGTTGGCATACAACGTTGATACTATATATATAACGATCTGACATAGTATCGTGTTATTTCTAGTGATCGATGACTAGAAACGGTCATCTGGCAACTGCTTATAGGTTATGTGATTGCGGATTTACTCCGTCTTTAATCCGAGAAAAATTTTTCTATATAAAAAGAATATTTGTTTTAATTAATTAACTTAACTACTGTGTTATCTAATTGTATTATTAAAAGTATTTGTCCTGTAAAATACATATATGATTCATTACATCATATGTTTTTGTACTATATTCATAAGAATGTTAATTTTTCTCAAATACTGAAAAACAATTTTTTATATGTCCATTAGGAATTAAATTTTAATAGATAACTTAACCACAAAAATATGAAACTTGCTCTTTCATAGCAAATATATATATATATATTTTTAAAAGGGTGTTTGAGAAACTGAACCAAACTTGATCAAATTATTTCGTTAATTTGCAAAATTTTTCTCACTTGAATGGAATAAAATTAGCTCATTTGAATCAAAATTTAAAACATAATAAATTTGATTATTAGAGCAGACACATACGATCATTAAACCTTGTGCTATGATATTTTGAGAAGAGTTGAAAGTGTCAGTCTGTTATACTTATAAAACAATTTTTTAATTGATGCTGTAAAAAATGCTGCCTATGAATATAGATCTTATTGCACCATACAATTCTATCATATTTTAAAGTTTTCTGATGTAGATTTGGAAACGCCTAGAAAACGTATTTGGAAAATCATTTAAAAGTGTTAGGATATCGTATCGTCGACGCTTTACAACGAAGATACACATGTCTTTTTATGCACTGAGAAAATCATATTGTATCAGAAGCAACTCAAATTGTAACTGAAAGTATATGGTATTGTATAACCTTGACTATTTGATACAGTAATCTTCTATCCAATCATATTGCTACATTCATTCTTCTTAACCAATCACCAGTCACGATATCTTGCTATTCATATTGTACAATACAGTTTTCTCAGTGTATGTATAAATGAGTGCATGTGTTCTTCTCACAATGGAAATATATATTTTCTTATTTCAAAGTCATGATTTGACTAAAATCATCTTTAGGAAATGTACATACAAACATGTGACGACAAATCTATCGTCAACACATGACGAACTGACCACTTGTCTCGGCAAAGTTGCGTGGCATGTAAACTTATTGCCGTACCGAGAGTTTTTGAAATAAAACAGATGGGAAATATTGCCGGAAAGCAATATTAGAATTTTCCATCGAATTTAGATGGCTTTTTGTGTAAGATGATACCAATCCCACCCTATCATGTAATTTTTGGTATAAAACCAAAAGCACGAGATGCTGCGCAGGACAGTAATTGAGAGAAAAGTCAGTTGTGCGTGTTGTCGGTAATTTGTAAACTTCTTATGTCGAAGCTACGAATGTAATGTAGTTGTGCGCGAAATATATAGATTTACCCCAAAGTGACGGGTCCGCAAGATCTATAGAAATCTACAACCTATAATTCAACCTTATTCATATTCATGTATATCTATTTTTTGGTATACTAGAAAAATTATAAAATATGCTTTATTCGTATAAATAAAAATATGTTATTGAACTAAAACTAAGAAATTAGTTCCGTACATGGAAAAAATAATGATATAAATACCACACAAAATGACCATTGTTGACTACACAGAAATGTGATTTAATATAGAAACTTTGTAAAATTAAAACGAATAATTTATTTAAATGAAAACAATCGAATTTTAAGCAAAAATCGCTGTTGTGTTTACAAACACAGTGCGTCTAAAACAGAATACCATCAACACATTTCGTTGTAGATCCAAGATATTTTGACTATTTTTATATAAATTTAATGCCTCCTGTTTCCCATGCAAAATCCTTTTCCCATTGTTATTAATCTTACTGTAATCGTTTAAATAAGTATCTTTTATAAAGATACAAATTATACCGAGAGAAAAGAAATTGTTCACAATCTAGATATTAAAATTATATTGTTAAACTACAGATGACTGATTTGAGTTAACAAATATGCTATTCAAGATTGTAAAAATTGGTATAGGTGATGTTCATAGGTCACAATCCAGACTTGTGAATAGAATATTTGGATCGTCGTAGCAGCTACAATCTGTAATGATTCGAATTAACAATCTTAGTTACACTGTAAACCTAGTTCTGTAAAATCACACTCATATAGCGCAATTTTACACGTTGTGTGTAAATGTTATACGACTGTGTAAAATTACACAGCTAGGTGTAGTCAAATATAAGCTCATACTTTTGAACAACATTCTTTAAAAGTAATTCTAAATTCTTTCATAGTTGCAAGTTTGTTTTACACGCTGTATGTAATAAGATAAGATGTATGTAATAAGAATATTACCTTTTTTTTGTAACAAAAATATAAAATGTAAAATAATAATAATATAAAATATTACATTTTTTGTGTAACACTGTTATGCAGAAGAACATTTTACATAAGACGTGTAACATTTACACATAATGTGTAAAATTACACTCTATGAGTGCGATTTTACAGAACTGGGTTTACAGTGTACTTAACGAAACTGTTTAGATATTTAATTCGACAATCTAATAAATTATTTGTGTCTTTTGAAAGAATACCATAATTAATCAAATTAAAAATTGTATATAATATTTCGATACGAATGAACGTTTGAATGTGTTTCAAATTACAACGTTGAAATGAAATTACAAATTAGATCTTGCATTAACATTTCATGAATAAAAAATGTATTATCAAATAAAATTGATCTCCAATATTTTGTGGTGTAGATGGTACTTTTTGTAGCCATCATACGACATCAAGAAGGACGAAGTGATTATCTCGCAGGCATGGCCACGTATGCGTATGTT
Organism: Psilanteris sp. ZL-2020; assembly: GCA_022817085.1. NCBI lineage: Eukaryota > Metazoa > Arthropoda > Insecta > Hymenoptera > Scelionidae > Psilanteris > Psilanteris sp. ZL-2020. The sequence goes on along the minus strand of JABFQC010005756.1, from coordinate 6,255 downwards.
ATTAGCGAGTATGCGTTTGCGTGCACGGATAATCCCAAACAATTTTTAGGACGTGACGCGTATGTTTGAGAGAAAAGTGCGTGCTTGCGCGGTATCACTCGTTCTTTCTTGCGCGTAATACCAAGTCACCGTCTTGAGTATGATCGCTTAAAAGCGCGTACGACCAGCAGGCTCGGTACGTGGAATGTATGATGAGAAAAAAGCAGTCTCGTGGTATCCGCACGCGAAAGTCAAGAAAGTTAAGTTTTTCTACGTTGATTAGGATGAGCACGCTGTGGCTAGGTTCTCAAGAGAAACCGTATTTTATATAGATATATAGGAGAATGTACGCTTTTGCAAAAGATAAACAACATTTTTCCGCCAGAGACAAATTTAACTGATATTTATATATAAATATAAATATATATATATACATTTACGAATGTTTACACCTTGACGAAATTGTTACTAATTAATAAATAATATATAATAATATAAAGATAAATCAAATTCTCCGTTTCACGATGGACCAATAAAAATGACCGCGCAATAAACATTCTACGAGTAAATGTGTTTAAGATTGTTTAAACGAACAGTTATTTATTATTTCGACTACTATTTGTGACAAGTTTGATACTACTTCAACAATTATTAATGACCGTTCCGACTAATTCATGAATTGTTAAAACATAAACAACAATTTTACACCATGCTGCGCATTTTAAATCACCACCATACAGATTCAACAAATATGCACGCGAAACAAATGAACATTTATGATAGTCTAGGTGTAAAGATTAACGACATATCGGAACCATTCATTTGTCTCGCGGCCGGCAGCGAAGTGTCTCTAACCAATTCTCTCTTTTTGTTCCACAGTGCACGTATGCCATACAAACAAGGTAACGTATAAAACAAACACGAAGCCTATGAACATTTTACACATTTAATTAACCACTTTTTCTGGTCCGAGACGAATAATAATTTTCTTCGATCATGTAAACAATTATAATTAATATTTGCATATTTCTTATATACACTGACAAAAATTAAACGTAGAAAATTGCTGTTTATAATACTAATTTGGAGACATTAAAGTAAAAACCCAAAAATTACTGTTTTTTCTTGTAAAAATACAGTTTTTCATACCAAATTTTCCTTCTATTTTTTAGTATAATGCTATTATAAACAGTAATTTTTAGGATTTTGTTTTAATGTCGTCAAATTAGTGTTATAAACAGCAATTTTCTACGTTTAATTTTTCTGAGTGTAGTCACTTCCTTTAAATTTTGTTCGTTGCGATGTTGTTGTTTAAGTAGTGCTGATACTGGGAGTGATAATTGCACATTGGTTATTTACAATATTCAAAACTAACAAAACAACCGGCTAATCTTAATCGACTCTTCATTTTGCATTTCCAATCTGCAGTTCTCCACTGCGATTCATTGTCGAGATACGAATAAAAGATACGGAAAATATTGTGTTTCTTATTATCACGTATGAATTACACTATGCCGTTGCAGCTTCTTTCACTTTTATATCATTCAATCTGTAAGTTTCATGAACTTATACAAATAAACATGTCTCCCATCCAATTTCTCTTATTCGACCGTTACTTTTGCCACCGTGAAAATGGCGTATCTCTGGCGGTCGTAACAAAACTGCATCCAAACCCAAGTCATTTCTAGTAAAATTCATTAATACGTACGAAATTAATAATAAGATAAACAGCGAGAGTAAATTATACGATTTAATATCGAGCGTTTTGCGTGCGGTAACGTAGCATAATGTGTGTGTGTGTTGGTGTGGGTTAGACTTAAACAGAACTAGACGTATCGCACACTTTACAGACGTAAGTGGCGCAATTTACTAAATGTAGTCCTTATATCTGCAGCAAATTTTTTAGACCGCTCAAATGATAAATCAGTTCGGGTCATTAGTAAGCCATACGAGACAATTAGCGCCAATGGCGACACGATAGGTTCTCTATCATTGTCTCCGTGTTCGGTTATCTGCATTGGCATCAATAAATGGTAGTTCGTAGGCCTTACCACCAAAAGTTGAGGCAGATTACACACGAAGATAGAAAGAAAGGGGTTTCTGGGCGCTAAGGGCGCGCGTGCGCGTGAGAAAGGGATCGCAGGTTCCGAGATGGCGAACGCGCCGGAGAAATCACATAGTGGCGAAGGGCAAGGAGGCAGTCCGGCTTTACCCTGATAAACACGTGTAGCTTTTAGCGAGGCATCCTGCAGATCGTATCTTCCATAAAATATACCCTCGGGAGACAATATTAACTGCTTCTTGCTTCTGCTGTCCTTCCCACCGCCTCATACCGAGAGCCGCCTAATGAACTACGCGCACTACATGCCAGCCAAAATCAGCGGATTCGCTTTTTTCCTTCCGTCCTTCTCTGCCATTCTTTTCATTATCTATCTTGCCTTCAATGCCGTTTCTCTTCTCTAACGGCATTGAATAATTGCTACTGAGAAATGTCGCTGGATAATTGTGTCAAGTTTAAACCTCCCCCGAACTTTTTTGCTTTTTTCCCGTCGCAGGATTTATGGGGCGGTGGTGCGCTTTAAATGGTCAGACCGCCTTGAGTTATTGAGATGATAAAGCGAAGGACCGCGGTTCGCTAAGCAAACAAATTGTTGGCGTTTCAAAAAATGTTTGCCTATTGTACCAATCGCAGTCAAATCGATCGGTTGCTTTCCCGGGCCGAATGCATTTTGGCTCGGCGTCGTTTGGGGACAACTTCGTCAACTCGGCGTTGATAACCGATTCGGCGGCACAAAACGAGCGGCTCGCGTCGTTGGCGTTAATCCGCGTTAACTTTGTATTTAATAATTGGATTTTCAGTTACGGCGATGTTAATTCCCCGCTTAACGTTAAATATCGCTCGCGTATTATTCCGGCGACATGAAAAGAAAGGTTTCTTTTTTCTCAGGATTTGGTTGCGAGTAAATTTAAGCGTATACATATGCGAGTGATTTTTGGATTCAAGCTAAGCCGTGAGCGATCATTAACGGCTCGTATCGGAGGACCATCTCGGGAATCTCAAAAACGCACCAATGACACATAGGCCCGTTTGTCGTTACTGATGTCATTGCGCGACGCTGCCATAAACTTTTTCCCTCCTCGTCTTTCTCCCACAAAGAATGCCGCTCGATTATATATCGAGATAGCGTCAGTGGTCGGTAGCTGGAGGTCCTCCCGAACGGTTAAACTCGTTGCTTTATCTCCGAACTGACACCCGCTCGTAAATTCATCTCGGGATCGAACAATTTCTTTGCGATTAACCGATTAATTAGGGTTCGCGACCGCGCCAACGACGGCTTGCGAGTTTCCCTAATTTCCGTCGGCAAAAAGGTCGCCAACTGCGGTGCGAGCGGCTGCCTTTTTGCCCGTCTTATTACGAACAATAATGTCGGTCGTTTTAATACCACTAATTTTGCCATTTTTATGACTGCCGCAAAACACATTTCTCTCGGAGAAAAGTGTCTAGAATGACGACTGCCGAGAGTGTCACTTTTTTGCGATTTCGTACCGAGAAACGTAACAAGATGTTCGATGATCGGCAAATGAATAGTTTGACGCGGTAATTTCAAAAGTCGGTCTTACATGGAGAGCAACCGGTCAAGCTTTTCCATTCGTGTTTTTATGGCCGTGCAGTCATTCGCGGATGGCAGGTGGAGGCGTTCATATGCGCTCATAACATATGTTCCGCAGACATACTGGTACATATAAATATGCATCAAGTACTTCGAATTTGTTCACTTTTTTACCCGCGACGAACTCGCATTTGCATTATTACCTAGAAGAAATTTATAGTATGCATCTATAATTTAAGTGCATGCGCGATAAATTTTATTGAATGTACAATATGCGTTAAGCGGATTGCAATTAAACCGCGACCAAAAGTTATGCATTTTATGGTTGGAACGGTTAAAATTCGAATACACGTACGCCGTTTCTTACTACGCAATTCTGTTGCATATCTCCTATCGGCATTGCGGAAAAAATACCAATCCTGGGCATTCGCGCGCTAGATGACCATGCAAACTGACGTGAGTGTGCTTCTTTTGCGCGTTCATAATTGACATAATGTTTGCCGGATCAACGGAGAATCGATGGTATGTTCATTTTTACCATCGACGACTTCCTTTCTGTGCGCGGCCGTTATTCGCACTTGTTTCACCTAAAACCAATCATCGGCACGATGTGCGAAAAGGACTGTTTGTGTGCCATTTGCCATCCGCGGAAAAACGATTCAGTTATGATAATTCGACCCTGTCTGCCGAACAAGTCGCTCTAGAAAGCCGCTATTTTCAAACGAAATCACCAACAGCGCTATTAAAATTGTTCGCTGATTTCAGCAAATTCGCGCGGATCAGTACTGCAAAAACGTAATTGGTGCGCCTACGTTAAATACACATTCGTTATCTGTAGCGTTTATTCTTTTTTATATATAACAAAAAACTTCGATTCTGCGAACAGAAATATATATATAATGAATAACTGATGACTTTTCGGTGAGCCATTTAATGTCGAAATAAATTTAGTCTGAAAGTGACTTTGACCTTCACTCCTAATTGGAAGCAATTACGATGAGGGAGTTGCTTTTTATGAATCGTGCGTTTCAATGATCATGTATTGGTGCGGTTTGCGCTTGTGGATAGCAGGTGCATACCCTTTTCCAACAGACTCTTCAACGTGTCAAGCGGGTCTATTCTTGATTATTTTCGACGAGGAAATTAAGCTCCAATCAGCTGTCCCGCCGTTTTTTTTATTATTTTTTTTTTATTCATATAAAAATGTCAAAGTCTACGCGGAAGAGACTATTATTTTATTCGTCGTTACGGCTATCGTCAAGTGCATTCTCGGTTTAATAGTTATAACTTTAGTTTATAATTTGTTCAAAATGTCAAAATATTCCGTCGACTCGGGCTTTCAAAACTTTTTGTTAAAAATTCAGGTTTCCTACCCTCATCTCATGCACGAAACAACGTGTGAATTATGACGAAATAACAATCTGTCGATCAAATTAAAGTTTGGTATAAAAAATTTGATAGCAATTTGAATAATGTGATCTATCAATAATTTGTATGTGCCCGTATGATTAGAGTTCCAAATTTGTGCGTGATTCTAATGTCAAAAAATAAGGGAAATCACGCGAAGCGCAAATATGCCATTTATTGGATTTTTGCATATTATGCCTGCGGCTGATGTGAAAAAAATACATTTTGGATGCTTGATAACGACGGGTCGGAATAACCTCGAGGCTATATTCAAACGGACGACGAACTTGTTGGACTCCTCTTCGATTGAAATTCACGTCTATTCTTCACTTAAACACACTTGTGATATATATCAAACACCGGTTTTCCAGATTAAATGAACGCAATAAGATGTTGAACCATTCACGCAATTTCTTCATTCATTAAGTTGGTTAATTATAAGCCACAAAAGCGGAGAAAGACTTTTGCTTGTGATCAATAGCATATAGCGGAATTGTCATTCACGTATAAACGTTACCATTAAAGAAACAACTACTGTCAATTTGTATTTAATCAGTCAATCATCATATAATAATTATAATAATCAAAGAATAAGCTTTCAAATACTGAATTGGATTAATTTATCCTTTTATTTAATATCAGTTAGGTCTTCCATAAAAATACTCGAATACAAGAATCGTAGTGAATTATTTCTATTCAGTTATATGTTTATATAAATATAAATTTTGTTTATACAAAATTAATAATGTCTATATATATATATAGTATTTCGTAATGTTTAAGTATATTATATATGAAAAATATTCATCTCTAAACATTCATTTAAATTACATAAAAAATAGTAAATATTTATTTTTTATTATTAAATTTAATATTTTTATAAATCTTTTAATTATTTCAAACAATTAACTACATATCAGCTTCATTATTGAGATGTGAAATAGGAAATTGTGGTTCAATTTTAGTTTTGAAATTAAAAATTACATGATTTAAATTTATATAATCAAAGTAAATATCAATATGTGATTAAATTAGAAAAATATAGTACATTTTATTACAATATTATAAATGTGGTAAAAGTTCGCTCAAACAACATTACACTGAGAGAAATAAATGACGAAAAATTACTATTTATATCATTAATTTGGAACCATGAGAGAAAAAGCATAATATTTACTGTTTTTAAAAGAAAAAAGTAAGTTTTTTAAGCAGAAAAATACTACTTTATCATAATATATTACTTTTAAAAATAGTAAAT
>JABFQC010005755.1:0-11358 GCA_022817085.1 Psilanteris sp. ZL-2020 | reverse complement strand
GTAAAATACACTGTTAATATTCAGTTTTTTGTATGTAATTATCTTACTTTACAATTAATAATAATTATAATGAAATTATTAAACGAATTTATATTGTGATTACTAAATAATAATTTATAATTATTTCAAACTTGAAACTGAATTCATAATAATTTCAATTGTGTAAATGTTTATTAATTGTATTAAAATCATTCAGCACATTGTAAAATAATTTAATATCAATTTTTAAATTACGAATAATAAATATATTTTATAAAATTCTAAATTAAAATTAAATCAATGAAAATATTGTTGTATACAATGATAAATGTTATATTTGATAGATTAAAAAGATGTTTATTTAAAAATTAAATAATTAAAACTATAGTGAAATACTTAAATAACAAACATTTATTTATTCGTTAGCTATATTTTATTAAATTTATTTATTAAGAGACGTTAATATTTTTAACGATTAAACCATTATTAACCGATTCTTTATTATGAATTAAGAAACAATCAAAACATGTAAACATTGCATTAATATTTTCTTTTCTATATTTCTGAATCTTTGTGAATAAATAGTACTTGAACACTATATATATAGGTACAATTTATTTGTATTACTTAGACTTAAGTTGACATTTAAATTTTAGATATTTTTAGATGTAAACCAACCAATGAAGTTTTATAAGTTTGTTTCTATAAATAATGATGAATTTGTTATTTGAAATCTTATATGCGTTGCAAACTATTAATCATGAAAAATGAATAAATTTTAATAAGTGTAAAAAATATTCAAGAAATGCTTAATATGAGACTTCTTATTACACACTACTTTTCAATATAAATCGTATGCAAAAGTCTTAAATGTATTCATATTTCTAAATCAATTGTCAAATGATCGATCTATAATTGTTGGAATTACTCTTTCCTTGTCAATTAAAATATTAGATTGACAAATATTTTCCTAACTTGTAGAACACAATTTAATGCAAAATATACTAATACACCCAACATACTACGAACCAAATAGAACGATTCAGTTACAAAAGAAGAGAAAAGAAAAGTACCACCATTGAAAAAGATTTTTTGAAGCCAAACCATCGACGCGCAATTATAAATTGTAAACAATTATTTGAATCGTTTTCTTAATGATTAACGGAAGAAATGTTTGAAAAAGTGCGCTTAAAAGCGTTAACTATAAATAGCATGATACGATACGCCGCAATAACACCTTATGGAAAATGACACGTTTATCGCGACAAAGAATTTCAAAGCAATCATTGTTGACGCCGGTTACTATGAAAGGCCTTGTCGAATGCAGCATTCGTGAGTTCTGCAGATCTCTCGTAACATCTTGCGGAGGTAGAATACCTGTTTCTCGGGCGTCAATGTGAGCGTATAAATGCGTGCACAACACCTGCTACCGCTCGTAATACTGCAGGTAAGTCGAACAAGCACGAGCCACCCAGTTTTTTTGTCAAAATCGAACACGTATTTATCTCATCTTTTTGTGCGTACGAACCGAACGAAGATGCTGGTTCCATATTAGATAAACGATATGACGTTTCTTATTATTCCGATGCAACGCGCCGACCGATGTGTTACGTTTTTGACTTTTGAATTAAAACAAAAGCGATCTGTGTTCGGATCCGATTCCTAAAAAACGGTTCATTGTAAAAGCGAAGATTATCGGCGACTCATCGCAGGCAGCTGGATCTCTCTTCTCCGAGTCATCTGCCTGGCTCGTGCATGATGTGATAAATACCTCATTCCCTCGCAATAATGGATATTTATTATCAGCCAAGTAGATACAGCTGACTCGAGGAAACTAGATGGCCGCACCCCCAATAACTATAATAGTTACACAGCAAACGCCCAATCTGCTTCGTGTATAAATTGAGATAGGTACACTTCCAAAAATTGACTGACAAATTTCGATAAGATTTGTGTGCTTTGCCGGGGGATGAAATTTCACTTTTTAGGGTCTATTAGACACATATTTTACGCTATATTCATAACGATTCAGATCATTTGTCGGCGAGTTAATTCGATGTTTAGATATTTCCAAATTGACTTTAATACGGTTCAATAAAAACAAGAACTAGGTTTACCGTCTATGTCATTTCGATTGTTATAATTAGTGGAAAATCATCTAAGATTACCGATAGTAACATTCATTATACATCTTTTGTGTGGGTCTCGTTAACAAAATAATAATTCATTTAGGAAATTGCGTTAATGAAACTTACATATATTTATAATACAAATATTATCGACGATATGTTACAGATCGTTTATTTTTATCATTTTTGCATAATAGTAATGATACACGGAATGATGTTTTTGGGGTATCAAAATAAAAAGGTATTGTTTTATAAAATTTGACACAGATTTCGTTTTCATTTGATTTAATCAGAATTGTAATCTTTGATGAATTTCACGATTTTCATAATGAATAAAATTTGGATACCAGTTCAAGACATTTGCTGGACAAAAAACAAAAGTGTTTTACAAAAAATCAGTTTCATAATTTCAGTCAATACGTTTGAATATATTTTGTACGGAATAATAATATTATATAATGTTATCTAAAAAAACGGGATATAAAAAATGTTTTATTTAAAAAGTAGAAATAGGTGTCATAATATATAAATAGATACAGTTAATGATTAAATTTTAGGTTTTTTTTAAATGAATTACTATTTATTAATAAAAAGTTCTCAACTGTTTTATTTATTTATTTATTTATTTTTTTTTTTTATTTAAATGTATGACAAATTAAAAATAATCTATAATCTAAGTATAATAATACAAAAATAATATATTAGGTTCACCATATATATTTGAATACAAACATAAATTTCTTACTTCCATATTTCCCGTTATATAGAATTGAAATGTAGATTACCTTTGCTATACAATAAATATAATTCGATATATATCCATTATAAATTCACCGCTAAATTAATAATTTTCGTTTCTATGCGTTGAAATTATTATATTACATATAATTATGCAATATTATTTCTCCAACAATACACAGAAATGAATTACTTAATTATCATATTAAATATGTTTTGTTATATTAATTGTCTTAATAACAATACATTAAGATAAGCTATTCCGAAATCCGAACAATTATCTTGCACGTAATATAATTTTACATTTTAATTACCGTTTGCTTTCTAATTTGACAGGTACAAAACTAATGAACTTGCACTCATAATATGATTAATTTCATTACACACACAATAGCAGACCGTCTCATCTTCAAATAGCGTTGTATCCATTATCTGATACATTATATGAGTGGATTGTGTGGCTAGTTTGCATAGGCCATTGAAAAGGCAGTGTGGGAAGTGTATACAGCACAAGGGAGAGATGACAGTATTATGTCGCCCGGAAAGGCGGGCGAGATGTTTCTCTCTTAATAAAGGGACCAGGATCTGATAGGAAATTAAACGGGGAGCGGAGGCGAGTGTTCAAATAAGGTCACGGCGCACAAAAGGGGAAGTCAAATGCCACGCTCTTAAATGTCAGGGCAGCATCCCTATTGTGTACCCATATTGACTATCGACACTCGATACTCCGCTCTACGCCTTGTCAACACAAGTGTCAACATGTTTGTAAATTCATTAATCAGTTTCGAACCGACTGAATTCACCAACGCGTCAAATTTCATATCGCAATTGGTATCGTTGCGACCTGAAACCTTCGCAGGATTACGAGGAATAAGTGTATTCGGTTCGAATAATTAAATAATAGCGCAATACCACGAGCGCTATTTTTCCGTATTTTTCTCTTCGGTGATATCTTGTTCAAGCGTGCGTTGCGACTGTGAGCTCCGGCTGCGCGTGTGTGTGTGTGTGCATGTGCGCGAACGTGCAATGTGCAATGTGCTCGTGAGTGGTCGATAACGGAGAGTTGCCGCAGACAGTAGGATGTTCATTGGACACCGTATATCCTGTTATTCGCCCTACTCGAGAAACGTCGCGAAAAATTATAACAGCGTCATTTCTGACCACACATGAATTATCAATGCCAAGCCATTATGTAGATTGATAAGAATTTTACTTTATTGATTGTGATACATAAAAATGTGACACTATTTTGAAATTGCGAAATAAACGCGAATATCTAGAAGCGATTCACTGTATATAATATATCAAATAATACGTATTGATCAGTTAATTAACGCGAAAGCATTATCATTGCTGGAGATATATAATTGAACTTTTGCTTCGGTATTAATCTTTGGACGAAATCATTTTATATTTAGACCTATATTCTAAGGGTCCTCAGAAATACAGTGGATTTTATTTCCAAAAAAAATATTAATAATTATAATAATATAATAGATATAATAATAGGAAAAAAGAATAGATATTAGATACACGCAATGTAATCATGTGTGAGTTGCTTAAATGTGTAAAGGGATAGACATCTACTATGACCGAACTTTCTGAGAAACATATAAATTTTAGGATGTTAAATTTGAACTTTTATTGATTTCGTGTTCCACGCGATGATTAAAGAATTACATTATTTTTATCACAAAAGCTTATTCATTTGGAGAAACAATCGAAAATGGAACATCAGCGGAAAGAAATGTTGATTTTGTTATATATCTGAAATATCTGAGCAAGATCTTACGATATGAAATATGATAAATAAAAATAGAATGACGCAGCATCAATCGAACCGATAGTCTGGGCTCTGAAATGAAAATGCATCACGATACAAAAAATGATGGAACGTCATTGCGATCGGCGTGTTGATTCAGTTGTTCCACTTCCAGGGATCTTTGATTCGACTACAAGGATAAGTGATTGGTCTATTTTTAAAATCCAGCGCAACCTCGATTCATTCAAAATTCATGCTAACTAGTTCAATTCAATACAGATTCCGAGCGTTTCTCTACACAGCGACTGATTTCGATAACCTGCACGAAATGCATCAAAAGTGCAATTCCGCGAGCCGTCCTTGGGTTATGATTCTATACATGTTGCCCCTGAAACGGAGGTGAAATATTCAGAAATGGTGATACACGTCTAACGATCGGCCTTTGAAGTTTGAAGATGCAAATCACAGTCAAAGCCAGAGTCCATTACGTTAGCATGCAATATATCACCTTTGAGTTGCCGCCAGAAACGCGAAAAAAGACTTTTAGCTGAACATTCGAAAAGTATTTAAAAGTAGTATTTTCCGGTAGAATTGTTAGTCTATATACTACATTGAACAGTTATTGTTAATTATAGAAAATTAGCGTTAATAGTAATACATTGTTTTAAACAAATTCTGGACCGACTCGTGGTTTCATCTTTAAATATAGTAGCCTATCTCCAACTGTGTAATTAAAAGAGCAAAATATTTTTTCTCTGTGGCTTCTATTTAATATTATCTTACGGAGATTAAAGATTCCGGTACTCTTTTGCTTCCTATAAAGAGGAGGTTAATCAAATTCTCAATTTTGTGTCGCATTTTTTTATAATACATTCAAAAATTACAAATCATTTCAGTAATCAATATTTTATTATACCGTTGAGCATGTGTATGTAATACAAATAAAACCGGAAAACTAAGTGCTTGTTTCTGCAACTTCATTGATAGACACACACTATTGTACAATTGCAATCCAACATCGTATTCAACGTGATTACGGTACATTAGTAAGTAATGCAAAACGTGGGTAATAACTTTATTATCACGGCATCTTGGAAGGACAATAATAAAATTTATTTGTTTAAATAAACAAACGTCTCTGTTGTAATTTACAATAGCGGATTTGGTATACGCGATGGTTCCATCGCGTTCCCGGAAATCGATAAATTCGCTCATGACGATTCGTCTGGTTGTCTCTTTATAACTTATCTAATTTGCGTTATACAAGAGTGACGGCTGAACTCATCAGGCCTCACGCAAAAGCTAACGCGATAAGCCATGCACTCGCGAAACCGGTACGTATTTTAGATTTGCGTGCGAGCCATCGTGGGAACTGGTCTAGTATCTTGCGAGAGCGTGGGTTAGCAGAATTAGTATTTATTCAAAGGCCAGAACAATGTGGTTGATTGTTGAAGCGCGTTCCGCAAGGCTAACGCCAAGATCATCACCGGCAGATGCCGTGCACTCGCCGATGATAGCTCAAAGATACATAGCAAATGGGTCATCAACATCTCGCGAGATCGCCTTGGTTCTATTAAAATACTTTTTTCACTTTTCGTCGGCGCTGTCGGTTTCAATTGCACGAACAAACTCGTACTTTGGACCGAGGATTTAACAAAAACGCGTATCATTATTTCAATTGATGTACGCTATTATAGACAAATACAATTAAATATCGATCTATTTTTATTAATTTTAGTGCGTTAACATTTGAACAAACGTAATATGTTTTTTTTATAGTGAATTGGAAGTATATTATGTTTTATGTTTTTTTTTTTTGGTGAAGATTTTCTTAGTTATATCATAAGATTGGTTTAAACAATCTACAGTTATTTCGATTTTAGCATTCATAAAGTGAAATGTTTAAATATTTTTATAAATATCTATATGTTATGCAAATGAAAGAAATTATGCAGTGATTTAAAATTAGTTATTTTTAAACGTCGTGTGAATGTTGATTTTAGTATTTGCATGGAAAATAGAAGAATAATCATCTATAGTAGTTAATATCAGTATTTATATTCACTCAGTATATCTGTCAGAAACGCGGACGATTTGAGTCTAATGTTGATGCGCCACATCATTGCAACTATAGTTTAGTCTTTTGTTTGAAATATTTTGTTAAATAAAAAATGATGTAAAATAAATCATAAAAAAGTATGAACTTTGATTTTCTTAAGAAATTCGATTCTTGTTCGTATTTGAATATAATAGAAAATAATATTTTTGTAAATTAACACTTAGTTTTTTTGCCACTTTAATATTAATGTAATTGATTTATAATACGTTTGAAAATATAATTTCAATTATTAATATTTGAATTTCAGATTTTGTATTATAAGTTTACCACTATAGTACAGAATAATAAAACGAAATTGATAAACACTGATCCTTATAAATCGGTTGTAAATTAAATTTCCGACTTCTTTACAAGACTTGATGATATATAAGTATTATGATACATAAGACAATATAAGACTGATATATACTTATGATATATAATATATAATACTGAATAAAAATAAATAAAAATCAATAAAAATATGAATAATAAAAAATATTAACAGCATATATTTAGGAAACTACTTTTTGAGTTCGCTTTCTTTGTTTATTAAGTCAACAATAAATTTACTATTAGTATATGAACATAAGGAATAATAATAAAGAATAATAAAATATAATTAATTTACTAAATGAATAAAATATCACATGTGAGAATTATTATATTAACGTAATCGTTTTATAATTATTAATTAATTTAATATTACCTTATAAGCTATAGGGCTTCCATTTATAATTGGAAAATATATAAATGAAAATGACCTTCATATAAAAAAATATACTTATGAAATGACCTTTAACGATCAACACACATTTTGCAATTTGGTTTGACTAAAAAAAAAATATTTTTTAATTAATTCTATAAAAGTACACTGAGAAAAATTTCCATTAAAAATTACTGTGCCAAAACAGTATTCTGATTCGATGTTTGTCAATACATACAAATGACCCCTAAATTTCGTAAACATTGTTTGAATTTCCCTATATTTTTCTTTAACGATAGTCATTCTTTGTTGACAAATATCGCATCGAAGTACTGTTTTGGCGCAGTAATTTTTAATAGAAATTTTTTTCAGGTATCTATGGAATTCATTTAAAATTTCACAGTTTTCAGCAAAACATTTTGTGTAAGCATTAATTTTAACATGGACATTTGAATGTCAAAAAATAATAAATTCTTCTTAAAACAAGATATTAATAAATGTCTATTCAAGTTGTGCATTGAACATATTGAAAATTATAATAACATAAACCTAAATATTCTGTAAACAAAATTCTCTTTAACATGATTTCTTAATTTAATGTGAATATCGTCCGAGTTAGCCAATAATTGGATAATGCTACTATGATATATTTATTATTAATAAAATGATGTTATCATGTGATTATTGTTAGTTTAATGAGCCATTTTTATTATAAGTATATATAGTTATCAACACACATAAGTAAAATAATGAAATGTATACACATGATCTAAATATAAAAAGTTATGTGAATAAATTTAAATACTTAAATCTATGAGCTCATAATATGCATAGGAAGAACATTACTGACCTATAATATTAATTGACATTTTTTCTATTCGTATTTATAAAAGAATCATTACATTACTCATTACACAAACAACTAATTTCAAATAGTTTCAAATACTTCTTTTCTCTGCTTATCAAAGAAAATGTTGTCAACTTAATTATTTCTACCTTAAAAGCTAAATATAAATGTAAATAGACAAACTATCCAAAAACAATCGGTCGCAATAATCATCAAAAAATGAAGCCATTCTCCGCAGTAGACTACATATAACTCCGGCAGAAATCGCTTCTAAATTTATTTGCTGGCAAAGAATTCGTGTAACGTAAGTTGGACCAGATTTGAAATAAGAATGGCGAAGTACACGCGCGCCTAAAATATGCATTGGATCGAAGAGAGCACTTATCGTGCGAGCCAGCAGAGTAGTATATATATTTCAGTGAGAAGCTCCGGATACAATTGGTTCGAAGCCATGAGCACACGAAACAGCGGCGTATATTTTCTAGGGAAGATGCGCCGGTGAAAAAGAATTAAGCACCGCGAGGGTAAGAGAGGGTAGATGGAGAGAGAGGTAGCAGCAGTCGAGGTCTCCGCGTATTGATCGGACTGGCTTGCTGGCTGATTTTACTCCGACCAGAGGAGGACCATAGTGGATGTATAGTCATACGGATATGTGGTTAGCAAAGATACGTACACGTCGACGCAGAAATGGCTCTGCATTTGTTGGTGTGTGGCAGCCGCGTGCGCTAGAATACGGAGGGGCTGGGTGGTTTCCGTAGCTAGGTAACCCGGACCGATTCCAGGCACTACCGCACCCTCAATTGGTCAATTTATTATTCATATTCTAACCGTGTTTTATATAGTTGGAGAGCTAGTGACCGTCAAAAGAAGTCATCATTCTTACATAGAACTATCAGCTCGGCGTATCACAATTAAACTTATATCTGTTATTATACTAAATTTAGTCGTGCGTTATGCTCAAATTTGACGTTTCGGCTAAAAATTCAGCAAATACATAAAAATGGATCCGGCGCCGCGTCCTTTTACTCCTGACTGACAATTTCCCGAGACCTAATAGTGATAAAGGGAAGTCTAGTAAAAAACTAATATTTGGTACTAAGTCCACCCAAGTTAACGTAGCTCATAGCATGCCGATTGAAATGCGCGATTGATCATATTTTCTACGGAAGAGCAGCCGGTGAAAAATAATGGTATCGATGCACGCTGTTTGCCTACCCTGAATGTTTGATACGCGAGCAATTTGGTTGAAATGATAATGATGTTATTTTACGCCGCGCGCGCGCCGGCCGTTGAGGCTGATGCAGCCAGAACACACAGAAGGGAGGAACGCGACAATTTGCCAGGAAGCCTGTAATGATCGGCCTGTTTTTCTTGGAATAGAGGATCTGATGCAGAAGGTGGTAGTAGGATATAGACGGAGCGCGGCGCGCGGGGTCGAGGGGGCGAAGCGACACGAGCGTTAAAGTCAGATCTCCAAGGTTTCATAGGTGTGTGTTGGCTACAAATGGTTGCCAGGCTACGGCGAGGGAAGTAACGGGTCAATACCTGGCGGCTGGCGTTAGAGCTCACCTCCGTGCAAGTCGAAACGTCACTGGAATTACGTTGCCCGTCTTGCCACCCCCTCATCCTGACGTCCGCCATTGCCACCCCTGCCGCACGGCTCCTCTGACCCCTAACTGCTATCCACCCTGCTGCCAATCGTAGCCAACAACCCCACCCCGACGTTCGCTCGCCCACTCGTCCGGAGCACCACTCGTCTGGGTTCAGCCAGCCGCCAGGTTACAACCCTCGGACGTTAATGCTTCTCAGAACTCGCAGCCTCGCAACCCCGTTTTATGTTCTCCAAATCAGCATTTTCGATGCATTTGCAATTTCATTAATGGCGCAATTACTTGTACGTTATTTAAAAGTCAGGGGCTGCGTTCGATATAAATTCAACTGGCATGCAAATTCATATTCTATTAGCGCGCAATTCACGCTTTAAATGCTTAATGTTTTTCTTCCTATAACGAAATCCAACGACGCCGTTTGTTAACGCTATATAGATTTTATTTATTTAATTCTACAAATTGGTTCTTATTGGATGTTACATACTTGTTAAGTATACATGTTTTTCAGCTATAAGGTGTAATTATATTATTATTCGTAATTAGCCGTAATTTTATGCCATTTTACAAAAGTTGCAATTGCAAATGTTTCTTTTACAAATGCAAAAGACAAATATTCTTGTATGTAGTATATGGAAAGGGAAGCAAATTGAGACAAATTTTTTACAGTTTTTTATACAATTCAGAAAAATATTTGAAATATGAATATTTTCTAAATATTTTTTTTATATTTATTAAATAGTAATTATTTATTGAATTTGTATATTTTCTATCATATCTTTCAGTACAATTATTAACATTGTACAAAATGGTCTCTAACATAAGAACAATTTTATGATACCTAAAAATTGAAATAATAAAAGAATAACTGTATATTATAAAGAAAATATTAAAAAATCTTAAATATAGTATTTTATATCTTATTTAGTCCTCTCTTCTTTTTAATTTTATAATATATATATATATATAATATTGATTGGCTGATGGTTAATGATATATATGTATTTGTTTACCAAGAAGATAAATAAAAAAAGTAAATAGAACACGGTATATATCGATCCAGTTTTTGATAATTTTACAAATCTAAAAATAAGTGACTTTGATAACTGAAAATTTCGTGCTTTTTAATTTATTAATAAAACTCTGCTTAGATGTTTTCTCTCTTATTCTTTGAAGACAATTGATCATAATCGTTATTTTAACTTCTATAATTTACTCATGAAAACTCGTAATAAATTTGTATATTATGTTAAATTGAAATAAGAACTGTGTTATTATTTTGGTCACAATATTAAAAAATGATAAAACATATATGATGTAATATGAATAATAATTAAAACTCTGAACAATTAATATAAACTATTACTTACTTATTTACATTTTATGATTTTAAAAATGATAAAATATACGATTGAAAAACATCGCAAATATGTGCGTTACGATACTAGATTTCAATTAAATTTAAGAGTTATGCTAGGCATGAGATAATTGC
>JABFQC010005754.1:0-11359 GCA_022817085.1 Psilanteris sp. ZL-2020 | reverse complement strand
AGTTAAGTGTTTGGGTTGTATCTATTGTACATATAGGTTTACGGTATGACCGGGTTCAAATCTTTGTTAATGCGTTTTTTCAAAATAAGTTTTCTGCTTATAAATAAATTGAATTTGTAAGTGTACACTGAGAAACATTACCGTTAGTAATACGAACTCAGACTTTTAAGTCCGACAAATCATTTATTTTATAGACAAATCATAAAATTTTATATTTTTAACAGAAAAATATTACTGGTTTATTTGAAGCCATTACTGTTAGCAAAGTTGACCAAGTACATAGCAAAGTACCAAGTACATAGCAAAGTTGACGGTTTTTCGCCTTAAAATTCACGTGCGTATTATAAACAGTTTTACAGTTTGCAACGTTGTGTATTGCAACGTTGCAATAACATTGCCACACCTTTCTGCACGGGAAAAAATAAGGCATTAAATTTATACAAAAATGGTTTTGTTTTAAAATAGTCAAACTATGTTGGATCTACATCGAGGTGTGTGTTGATTGTATACTGTTTTAAGCATAATGTGTTTATAAACACGGCATCAATTTTTCTTAGAAACCAATTGATTCTAGTCAAACAAATTATTCGTTTTAATTTTACAAAGTTTCTGTGTTGAATCAACACCGTGTAGTCAACATAGTCATTTTCTGTGGGATTTGTATCATTATTTTTTTCCGTGCGGTAACGTTAATATTGAGGGGCATTTATACGTTTCTACAACGTTGTGTTTTTGTAGGATATACAGAACAAACGTTTGATATTTAAAAGGATCAAATTTGTACTAAATATTAATAACTGATCTTTTGTTATCTTCTTGTATTGTATTATGTTTAATAATATTTATTAATTTGACTGTATAATTTTAAATCGAGTTTTTTTTTCTGCATATATATGGTTCATCGCATACTTGAATTAAAAAAGGATTTTCCGATGCACTTTAATAGTGCATATATATTGAATTATTTCTATTTTCATCTATTTTTAAATAATTAATATTGTTCATAGAAGAACGCTAAAAAATTATTCAGCTTGCCAACAAGATAAAATAAACCTTTTGAATATGAAAATGGTGTAAGTAAATCTAATTTCAGCACTAAAAGATTTTCTTTTAGTAATTTTAGCGTCTGTAAAAGATGAATATATATATATATATATAGGTATGTTTGATAAAGATGCATAATTATATACGGAGAAAAAAAAGTATTAAAAATTACTCATCAAAATAGCACACGGAACATATATCCAACTATTTACTATACAATATATCAAAAGTAGGATATACTTAAAAATACTATAAAAATTACTATATATGTATAAAACTTTTGAATGCGCACAATATTATATTCAACTTATGTAGCAAATTTTAATATATGATATAGTAATTTTTATAACATTTTCAAGTATATCCCTCTTTTGATATATTATATAGTAAAATGTTAAATATATGTTTTTTCCGTTTAAATATGTGACAGTGATGTTCAATATTGAAATACTACATAAAATATCAGTAAATTTCACAAAAATACACGTTAATTTTTACTAATTTTATATGTACTATTTCAAAATGGAACATTATTGTCACACATTTGATATTTTATGAGTATAATTTTTAATACTTTTTTTCTCCGTGTATTTGCAGTACTTAAAGAAAATACAGAAATGCACCCTATAAGTTATTTATTACCGCGCAGGTATATACCAGCTGAGGTATCGAAACCAGAAAAGCGTGTCGTGTTATTATTTTTTAAATGTAAATAAATAGAATATTATTAAATATGGTACATAGTTGCATTTATTACAACATGTAACATTTATAAAAATTGTCATAAAAAAGTAAAAAACTATAAAAGAGAAAAACATTCGCAATCAACTCAATGAAATAAACTTAAGATAATAAAAGTGTATTTTTCTAATTGTTTTTCGTGATCTTTATTAAATAATTATAAAATTATATGTGTTGAAAAGAAAATATATTACCATAAAGCATAAGGTTTATATGCAGAATTATATAAGAATGTTATCAAAACGATTCTCTTTCACTTTACTTATAAAACTAATAAACACAAAAGACATTAAACGATGCAGCTTCATTAAACGATTTTTTTTGTATTGGAGTTCGAGGAGTTAAAGACATATACGAAAATATTGAAACTAATTTTGAAACTCAACGCTTCGAGAAAAAATTTTTCCAACGCAAAACTCGCATTCGGTTGCGTCGAATGTCGATACCATAATTAGCCATATTATTGGCATATCATTATTTCTTAATTCGAGTGACGGAAAGGATGAAATCTCGTTAAGAGAGGCGGAATCGATTGGTCGTGTTCTCCTCCCCTCGAGATACCAAAGTGCTTTTCGATCTACGGCATCAATCTCGCGCAAGAATTAATCTCGCTTTTCATATTTGGCAATAATTATAGGGCTCCGATCGGCTTCGATCCGTGATCCGTCCCGTGCACACATACAACTATTTTATATATATATATATATATATAGATATATATAAATATAAATTTGTATGTATGCCGATACACCGATGCACGCGCTCCGCCGAGCGAGGCACCTTCAGATACTTCGCGGAGTGCAGCATTTTTAATACGGTTTCGCACGAATCTAATATTTCTCATATAAATTATCGACAATTAAAAGAAGGGAGAAAAGCAAGGGATCGAAGTAGATAAAGGGAAGATGTTCTCGTGGAGCAGACGGTTCGCAAACTGCATCCCGCCTCCACGGGACGTAGTAGTCTAGATCAGTGACCCAAAGTCCCGAGCTCTATCCCACGGGCCCTGATGTTCACGCAATTTTGGCATCCGCTTGTGAGAAGTTTATGAATGGAATATTCATAGAGCCGAAGAAGGTCATGTATTTCATTAGACAAGGTCAGGTCGAATCAAAATAAAAACACTATATTAATCCTTTCCGGTTTCGAGAAGGCAATTTAAAGCTGAATTGGTGCAGACCAATGGTTTTTCATTCAAATCAGCGGTTGTTTAAATTCAACAACGTAAATTTCACACGCACAGAAAGGATATATAGTTGAATTTATTTTGTTAAGCGTATTTTGTCAGTTAGTCTTTGAAGTATACGAGTTCAATAAAATATTTCAATAAAATATTTACATATTTACATTTTTACTGAAGCGCTTAATGTGTTTTTACAAAATTAGTGTGTTGATTCAAATAAAAAACATCAACAATAGGACAAAATGATCGAAGTTGAATCATATTTTGTTGATCTGACAAAACTATTTGTTTAGTTACATAACAAAAAAACTCTTTGTTGAATGAAACACAGTTTGTTTGTCTCAACAAAATATTTTTGTACGTGCATATATTCTCGATTTCATATGTAACCACGTAAGTCGCGAATGTTTTTAGGCAAATTGTACAGATATGATCAGCAAACAAACTATTTACGCACATCTATTCCTACAATTCCCCAGATATGCTCGTTAACTTTTGATAATGTGAGAATAGACAATAAATCGCCGTGCGTATTACATATTAGAAATGCGCTCGTAACATTACACTACAGCAACTAGCAAACTAGCAAACTAGATCTAGCAAACTAGATAATAAAAGCAAGAAAAGTGAGCAAAAATGTAAATAAACGTTAGACTATATCATTGTTTTTATCATTAGTTTGTTAATATTTGACACATTTTAGAAAGGTTATGGCATCTAACCATAATTTATCATATTTACATTTTAGCCCAGTTTTCCTACTTTTATTATCCATTAATTTGGTCAAATTTGTAAGATGATTTTAAGTAAGAATAATAACATGTTAACTATTTATCAGTCGTGAATCGTTGCGGGATTAATTCGATCGCAAAAGTCATGACTTAGAAGACGCGGTGATAATTGAAAATTCGTAATCGCTTTGCCGTGCTTTTGATTTGAACGTAGCGTGGCAGTCGAGCCGCTTGTTAGAATTAATCGAGAATATGAAGTGAGTCGCGAGTTAGCCGAGAAAATGCAGGGGTTGGACACATATTTTCGCAGTTCGTAGGCAATTACATCGTCAATAACAGCCAATCTATAATCTGCGTGTAATATACTATTAACACCGGCGCGATCATTATAATTACTATTGCGATATATCGGGCCGCTAACAATTGGTACTGCCGACCGTTAATTCAACTCGATAAGGCGCAACGTGCGAATACGCGTTCGCACGCATCCGTTTACAGATCCAAACCGCGGAAGGCGGGAAAAGAATGAGTCCCGACTTTTATCGCCGTCCTTATCCATCGCGCGGTCTTTCTCGGTCTGTTCGTACTCTATCCCTTTCGCTCGCTCGTTCGTGCACGCGAGAAATTTCGAATAGAGTAATGCCTATTGGCGTTCGACTGGAACGATATTCGGAGTGGTGCGGACATAAATCCCGGCACCACGTACACTTGCACGCCTCCGCAACACGCCTCCCCCATTAACTTTTTAATCTCTCTCGCGCGGTCCCGGACCTCGCGAGAAGTCGTGAACGGAGATGAAGACGGACGCCAAAAAGTGATCAAGATGATGCGCTCTCTTCAAGATCGGCCGACAACTAGTTAACCGCTTTTTTCACTCGTCGCTTTAGTTCTTATCGGCTAAACAATTTTCGAGCGGTTCCAAAAATAAATATATTATACAGTTTGGAGCAACTTTTTAAACGCTTAAAGGACTTAACATCCCATTAGTGGCGATTTGCTTAAATTACAGTTATTACTGTAGTCCAAAATGAAATAAAATCATAAATATGAAACAAGTTTGAAACAAGTGATTTATTGACAAAAAAAAGAACGCAACTAAAGTATAATCAAAGTAAACACAGGAGAGGGTTTAATATCAAGAAAGGTGTATATTTACATATGGAAACTGTTGCGCATTTTTACAATGTTTATGGCAATCTTATGTTATAATAGTTCTCGAATGTAGTCAAATATTTAGTTACATGCAGCTGTTTATAAAGGAATATGTTTATTTTCCGAAAACATTTCATCATTCAATCATGTATTATGAATTTAATTATTTATGTATAGTATATATTATTACATTTATATATTATACATACTAATAAATTAGGATGTATAATGATATAACAAATTATACCAGTCACCTGGTGATTTAATTTTTACATTAAATTACTACCAAACTTAAAAGAAACTTAAAATGAAAGCATGATTATAATGATAAACAAGTTAGTTTGCAAAGATTAATATAATTCGCAATAATGTGACGCAGTGATAATATTTCCCACATACAGTCCGATGGCACAACTTTATATTGCTAAATTAAATAATAAATCATTATTTAATAATTATAGAATCTTAAAAAAAAAACAACAAAACGCAAATAATTATATTCTATAATCTACTTTTACTCCTGCTTTTAACTCTTTCGAACGTAAATTATCACAACTGGGATACATTTCATGTATATGTTGTTTAAATTATCTATTATGTTATCAGTCAGTTTCACTTCTTCGTTTCAGAAAGTCATTTAAATATAATAGATGTACCGTGACAGATAGTACACAACAACGTACAAGTACAGTATTGTGCTGGAGGATACATTTCATACTCTCTTTTTGGCATTTAATTATATTATTTCTTCATATATACGATCTTTTTATTTAATATAATATATATATGGACATAATTAAAGTTTATGTACAATATATAAACATTTGTTTTAATAGAAATAACTTATGTTGGAGCACTTTGATTTATTTGCGAGATATATAAACATCGAAACTATAATCTAATAATTACAAATTGAATGACTCAAAGAAAAATCGAGTTGAAAATGGTGTCTCTGGAAAGCTCGCGAAATTAACACGCTGGTACCAGAATTTATCTTGAAAAACGCAGGAGTTCGATTACTTGAATTAGAGGGAATTACAGAACACCTCATAAATATATCGTCGGTTAAGTGGTTGATTGGAGATCGTACACTAGACTACCACTAAATTATATCCCAAAGCAGTGAACCGCAATCTTCGCAATCAAATGTGCCGCGCAAATTAAGGCTATCGTTTATATCATGGAATGCCGGAAGTACAGTTTGTCTTGTTTCCCACTAGACTCGTGACTAACTTTGAACCGAATGAAGAACTGTTCTTCGTTAAGTCATTCGGAATCAATTCCCTGTTTGCAGGGAGTGAATATTTAATATAATAACACTCGAAAGTATAATTTTGGTTAAAAAGATCCTCTTTGTTATCATAAATTGTAGCGCAAACAGCAATTACAAAATAAGGAAGGAACAAAGTTTTTGAATTACATGTAACTACATATAAGCCAGTACAATTTCATAAACAAACATATAATAAAATAAATCAAAAAAAATGTATAAAAGTGTTATAGAACACGCATCGACGCAGCCGTAACTAACCTATCGATTCGTTATTTCTAATGAAAACAATCCAATTGCACAATTATACGAATTGTTAGCGCACGGTTTACGCGAACGTTTATGGAAAATATTATTTTATACTGTTGCGTCGCTTAATAGTCGGAACTAGCGAGACAACGACCGTGGTTGCAGAGATCTTGTCTAAAATATGTAGATATAAGTTAATTGGAAGTTTATTCGGTTATTAAAATTCTTGTAAATGCAACTTTCAGAGTCATCGCACAAAGAGTCGTTTCTTACAGGTGCCGGGCATCAAACGGATAGCATCGTTTCACACCTCTCGTCACTTCCTTATCGTCGTGATGCGATCGAAGGATCATTGTAGAAGGATCAAATCGAGTTTGCGCAGGACCGTGAGATCGGGTTGCGAGACTCAATTATCACGAAGCGTCTCTCCTCTCGTTTGATCCTTCCTTCATCCCTATATCCCCTTTTCCTCCTCCAACCTTCTCTACCCCATGGCATTCGGAACATAACAAGACTCACTAGTGCGAGAAATGATTTAACATTGCTGCCAAGTTTAACTCGCGCGTAAACAAAGCAAACGTTGTCATTGGCAAAACTGGCCAAAATTGAGTGGCTCTAATTGGTCGGCTTACCAAAAGCAATTACAAACTCCGCAATCCAGTTTAACAGGGCGTGATTTTGGTTCGGCTTCGAAACTGAAAGGTTCGCGTTGTTGCCGGGCCACATCGGTATTGCGCAGTTTACTCGGACGAATTAGAATTTATTTATCGTTCGCGCCGCAACGGAGCACATAACGGAGTTTGTAACGCGCGTCGAAGGTTGTCATTGAGTAAGCGACTAATTAAAAATACGGGACGCAGGCGCACTGCAAATTGGGCTAGGGCTTATTTATTGCGTTGATGTTAAAAGTTGGCAACACTGGTGTGGCGAGCTGGTGCACGATAATCCGAACGGGCACGAAGAAGGCAGAGAAAGAGGGAGACCAAGAGGCTCATCGTCTCCCTCCCACGTCGGTCTAACCCGTCATTATCGACAATTTATCAATAGCCAATAATATTATATTAAAACGCCGCACGAATCCGCGGCTGCGGCGTGGAAACTCGCCCCTCGCGCTCGCCCGGAGTATGCGACGAATTTGCGACGAGAAGGTCGACGCGCTATTTATGTTGCTTGAATCATAATGTTTATTATATTTGGGTATCCACCTCGAAAATCCCTCCTAATCAGATTACAGGTGGGTGGGTGTGAGAAGTTGAACGGATCATTCAGCAGGGCACGATGCATCTGGGTTAATCAGGCTTTGTTATAATCAGTTGCCTCCGATCTCATTTGAGTAAAACAAGCCGGATGAAACAGAAACAAATAAAAAACGTAATATGTAGAGATGACTTTGCTTACAAATAATAATGTACGGCGCTCGGTCTGTAGCAGATGTACTCAAACAATGTATGGGCGATGTGTAAGCAAAAACAAGTTCATTAAAATTTTTACTCCCGTGTTATAATTTATAACGACTTTTTGTTTCACTCTAAGAGCATCAAAATAAACGCCTCCTTTAATCGCGCATTGTTCGGCTTTGCTCGCTCGCCGAGTCTCAGCTTTCGAGTGGCCGCGCGATTCCGAAAATGTATGTATATATACACACAAATAATTTTTGATTATGCGTAATCAATAGCGTACGTCAGCGCAGCGCAAAGCAGTTGAACAATTACCGTGAAGAATTTGGCCGGGTATTATGCAACGCGTCGATCCCGTTTTTAGTGTGATTTCGATAATTTAATAACGCTATAAATTTGTATAAATTTGATATTAGAGATAATTTAGTACATTTTGGCGGAGTTAACAAAAAAAAAGCTAATAATAACAACGTTGCAGCAACGGCTGTCGATAAAACGCCGTGAATATTTATAAGGCGTAAGGCGAGACTCGTAAAGGAAAAAAGGAAAGGAGAAAAAATTGCAGCGCCCCCTCACGGCGGCACGCCGGGAGTATAACATATTTTCGAGCGCTCGATGGGGTTATATCGTTGCCGAGGGGGTTTGCAAAAAGTCAAACGCTGCGATACAAAAATGAGTCGGTTAACTCTCGGCGGCACGCCCCGGCAGTATTCCTGGGAGATTACGATATTTACCGAAGTCTTAGACTTCGCAACGTTAAAACCGCAGATGAGCTTCTTCCAGCCGCGAGCCAAACGCGATCCGCTGTGGTTTTCACGCTTGACTTTTAATCTCGATGTTGTTTGCTCGACCGAGCACATACTTTTGGCCGCAACTTTTTGCTTCTCTCGGTTTGTTACCGATAAGCTTTAAAAATGAATCTTGCATTCAATAAGGTGTTAAAGATTACGAATCCAAACTCTTTACGCAAATTCGTTTTCATAAAAAACAAAACATTTACGATCCTTCGAAAGTTATTTTCCCGTTGACAAGATGCTTCGATAGAATGCCAATCGCAAAACAATAAATTAGCATTTTGTTATGGAAATACAGAGCTAACGTTAAAAATAAAATTTAATCTACTCAATAGTATGCTTGTTATAACAAAACACATGAGCTGATTAAAAAACTTGATTCAAATTATCCGATAAATGAAACGAAAATGAAAAAGTAATTCGATAAAAGTAGAAACGTGCACACTTTTGCATTAAAAGATTAATTTAAACAATGAAATTATAATTATTATCGTTCTCTTAAAATTATTGATTTTAGAACGATCTACATTCACTTAAAAGAATTTCTTGGTGAAACTGCAAAACTGACTACATATATTAATAGTCACAAAAACAATCAAAATTCTAACCAATAATAAACGCGATAATCACTTGCGCAATTTACATTAATCTTAATATGTAATGCTTTGCGTGAAATTAAAGTATCTTTAATTAATTACTTAACTAACTTAACTTAAATTAAATTTGCGTAACATAATAATGTGTATAGTATATTTATTAGAATGAAATAAAATCAGTCGTGTAAAACAATAGTTTTTTAATATTGTTAATACTGTATATGAAAATACCGTTTATAAGAGCACTATACACTGAAAAAAATAATATTACAAATTTTACCAACCTAGATAATAAAAGGAGGAAAAGTGAGCAAAAATGTAAATAAACATTAGACAATATCATGGTATTTAGTAATTATTTGGTAATATTTGACATATTTTTAGAATTTTCTGACCGTAATTTATCTTATTATTTACATTTTTGCCTATTTTTCCTTCTTTCATTATCTAGTTTGGTCAAATTTGTAAGATAATTTTTTTCAATGTACATGAAAAGAATATTTATATATCAAAAAAAATATATGAATAATAATAAGAATTATAATGAACGTTTGTTAGAATGCGATGTATTAATTATGACTGGCTCTGATTTTTAAAATATGTACTAAAATAAATTCATAATAATGTAGTAAAAATTGTTTAGCAATATTTACTATTATACTTCAAATAATTCTTCGTCGACAAAAAAATGAATTGTAAATATATTAAGAATTTAGTATATGAATACAAATTTGTATTCTTATAGTATTTATATATAATAAATTTAGCAAGCCGAATGAACGAGAATCGCAATAAATGATTATGAAATGCAATTTAATACACATTAGATTTATTTCAATTTTAAGTTATTTATACACTCTTAAAACGATCCGTTTGTCTCCAAATTTTAGAATTTTAAAGACAGAGTAAAAAGGATGCATACAGTATAAACACTTCCAATAAATAAAGAAAATAGATTTACTCCATACATCTTTGTTTATTTCGTGTGTTTATATGCTTTGTTACCTTTTTTAAGTTGTTCCAAAACATTATATTTACTACCACACGTAGGATGAAGTATTTAAATATAAAGATTTTAGTTAATTTAATTTCAATATTGCAAACATCCTATAGTCAATATTATTATTTACTACTGCGTTTGTTTTGAAACACGAATGACGAGATATCTGAAACGAGAGTCAATCGTTATAAAGCCATTGCAATGTACACTTTGTACTTGTATTTTGATTTGACAAAGTAAAGCTGTATTATATACATTTTTGTTAAATTTAGCCTTATTTCCTACAGTATTATAGAGTAATATCTTAATTCTTAAATACTCCATCATACATCTAGTACACTGAGAAAAAAATAGTAATAAAAGTTACTATTTATATAATATCTTGGGGACAAGTGTACAAATATAGTGCATTTTATCATATAAAATAGTCGAAAATAGTCATATATTGATTGAATTTACTTTATTTCTGTTATATAAATTACTATATTTGTACACTTGTCCCCAAGTTATTATATAAATAGTAACTTTTATTATATTTTTTTTCTCAGTGTATAAATATAGTATTTATGTATCGAATGTAACATTTGAAAAGCAATAAGTCTTATTTCTACACGGAGAAAAATAATCTAGGAAAGTTTACTATAAAATAAAGCAAATGTACCTTACACTGTGAAAACTTTGAATTTATCTCACAAATTATAGTAAAAATGTACCATACACAAGATGAGAATATTACTTTTTTCGTACATTTTTACTATAAATGATAAGAGAAATTGAAAGTTTTGCCAGTCTAGGTTACATTTACTTTATTTTATAGTAAAATGTCCTAATTATTTTTCTCCGTGTATTTTAAATCAGTAATAGTAACAAATATTCCTTAATATTTGATATTTTACGTGACCCATGGGTAACGTCTGAGTTACTCACGGGTTTCAATTCAATTCCTCCTTTTTCAGTTTAGTGGAAATTGACTAACTCATGAGTAACTCTGACGTTACCCATGGTTCACGCAAAAATCAAATGTTGTCTGGGTTGTAACTACTCTGTGTTTCTACACTGAGAAAAATCAAACATAAAAAATTACTATTTATAATACGATCTTGGACTTTTAAACGACAAATCATAAAATTTGGTATTTTTAACAGAAAAATTTACGTTTTTTATGTAGAAATTTACTGCTTTATCTGAAAATATTACTGCTA
>JABFQC010005753.1:0-11361 GCA_022817085.1 Psilanteris sp. ZL-2020 | reverse complement strand
TATTTTTTATATATTTTCATATATATGTTCACATATACGTAAAACGGCAAAAAGTTAGGGTATTAAAATATATTTCCCGAATATATTTTGTATATATATTTCGAATATATTTTCATCCGTGTGGGTATTAAAATAAGAATTTTGATTGACGATATCAGCGTCTTCAACAAATACGACGAATCTATTAATTTAAGACACAAGTGTCTTAATTAAGACGCTATGATTTCTATTCCAAACTTCATTGACATGGTATTAAAATCAGAATCCTAATTTAAGATACAAGCGTCTGAAATAAAGACTAGGAATGCCTTAATTAAGACATTGTCATTTCTATTCTAAAATTTGATTGTCTTAATATTAAAATAAGAATTTTAAATGACGATATCAGCGTCTTAAACAAATACTACGAATGTATTAATTTAAGACACAAGTGTCTTAATTAAGACTATGATTTCTATTCCAAATTGCATTGACTTAGTATTAAAATCAGAATCTTAATTTAAGATATCAGCGTCTTAAATTAAGACCAGGAATGTCTTAATTTAAGACGTCGGCGTCTTAAATAAAAACTAGAGGTGTCTTAATTCCAGACGCAAGTATCTTAATTAATCAAGGGTCGCGGCAGCGACCCGTCGAGCCAAGGTTCGACGTAGACTTTTACTTTAAGATGTTATTAATTACATATATCACTTCCCTATAACCCACTGTTACATTCGTTATCTCGTACGCTTGAATTATTAATCTAAACACCGTTTAGCTGACGCGGCCATAATTTTCGTTTGTTCTTAATAAAACGTAATAACCATACCCGTACGGCTGCCATGGCCGAATAATTTTTGTCCGTACAGCTTGTCATTAAGATTGCCATACAAATAATTCCATGTCGCGAGTCAAATCCGAAATTCCAACGCGCTTTGTACACCACAACTACCGCGAACCGTGGCAAATAAGAACTCCGCTTCGAACAAAATTCCAAGAAATTTGTACGGTTGGATGGACAAAACGATTCTTTACGTTGAAACTTGCGCACGGACTTCATACCACGCGACCGTAAAGCTACAACGCCTCGGCCCAATTCGAACTAACGGCGTTCGTTTCCAACTTACTTGCACTTCATTTGAATTTTCTATATCGGTGGACTTGGTCGGAACAGGGGTTGACTTTCTTTGGAGCAGTATCGTGTAAGTTCCTCCGCGAGAAAACAGGCCGCAAGGTATCATTAGGGAAACGTTAGACGCTAGCGAAAAGTTTTCTATGGAAACCTCGCCGACGAATTCCGACGAGAACCCATCTATTCTCAAGACCCTGGAAAGTGATCGTTGGCGGGGAATATAATGCAATTAATTCAAGGAATTGGCTTAGCCAGAGAAAGAGCCGTATTCACCTCAGCAGGAAAGGGTCTTCGTTGTGATCGCCGTGTCCCGCCGACGTCGGTTCTTTCGCCGCTTCTGTCGTGGCATCGTCCCGATCTTTAGTTTCCGACTGTTCGTCGAGTTTTGACAAATTCAAAATCAACACTGCCAGATCGCCGGATAACGCCGTGTGGGATAACGCTGGAACAATTTTGGGCAAATCGCTATGTCGCATCGTTCTGAACGGATTGGCTTTGTCTAGAATGGAAAACGTTTCTGTCATTTCTACGTGTCTTGAAATTAATTGAACACAAAGCGAAGCACGATTTATGATTATGATTATTATTATTGTTGCTTTAACGCGCATGAATCGCAAATAAGATTTTCATTATTTATTAATGATTTTTTAATTCTATTAATTGGACAATTAAGTCAATATAATTGATATCTTATAATAATCTTGACAATAATAATAATAATAATAATAATGATATATTTATTTATAATTTATATTGTTTTTGTAATATTTGTAATCAATGTCCTAAATATAATAAATAGGTAAAATGTAAACAAATTATATGAAAACAAAAACAAAAATTGAAATAAAAGATTATTATATTATATACATTAATAATAATAATAATTATATATTTTTAAAACTTGAACATTAAATGTAAAAAAGGTCAGTGATAAAAAGTTTGGAAAATTAAGAGTTACAATTGGATTTGTGTACTAACTGAATTTTAAGAAGAGAAAAAACAGGATCCACAACAGCAACCATTTGAAAGACCAAATCATGTCCACTTCCTCATTTGGATCTTCTTTAAACGATAGTCTGTAATTGCACGCGTCGTAATGATTTTCACGAGCAAATATAAATTCCGCATTAATGTATTCGTAAACAGTTCTTCAACTCACCAGACTTTTATCAGATTACATTTTCATTGTTAAAAATTCAGTGCGTTAGGCATTGATTTAATAATACCTAAAATTTGCATAGTCGTTATTCGCATACGGTCAGGATGATTTAGATACCTGAAAAGTCCAAGATTGCATTGTAATAAAATTATAATTCATATTTTCATTATCATTATTGCGATCATTAAAGCATTTATCGATTTTCATATACGAATGTTTTATTAAACAGGTTAAACAGTAATAATGCGGAGTTAATGTTTGTAAACAATTCATCGCGATTATCATCATCATCAACATTGTTAACATTGTCGTCATTTTTCTAACGGGATGAAATTAATTTTCGTAAATAATTCTGGACATTCCGCGTTCTTTCGGGAATGTTTGCCGAAGAAAAATAGACTCGGATTATCAACATCTTGAAAATAGGTCTTCTTATTGTGTCTTTAATAAATTATAAAACGGATCTTTTTGACGTAAAATATAAATTTGCCCGAGAGAATAAAATGACCTGCACTACCCTGTTCAAAAATATGATAAAAATGTATTTATCATATGATAAATGTTGAGAATTTGGCGTTTTAAACGCATACGATAAAAAATGTACTAATTTAAAAAAATCTGAAAAGAAACACTTTTTTTTACTAATTCTGTGTGTCTGTAATTTTTAAATTATATTTTTACTCAAAAATCTTGAATAGCAACTTGTCTACACACTACAACAATCGAGATTCGAACCGAAGTCCCAACGTTAGAAGACAGAATTCTAACCACTAAGCCACCGCAACTTACGGTATTCCGTAAGATCCCTTGAGGTGGTTCTCTTTACCATTTTGATAGATATTGCAGATTTCGATATATTTTTATTAATTATAATAATTAAAAAGTGATATTCATATTTAAATGTTGACGTGGGAACTTGTGTTACCACATCAACAATTTTATTTCAAACTTAAATGCTGTTAGGTAAAATGAATCTCCCATTTACAAAAAGTGGTATGAATTATTTACAAGTTATTTGTAATTTATTGTGCATTATTATAATGAAAAACACTAACACCGTTGCAATAGACTTGGAGAATCCAAGTTTATCATATGATAAATTTATTAAAGCATATTATAAATATGCATTTAACATACACTCATAAAATTAAGCTTAGAAAATTATTGTTTATAATAGCATAATACTAAAAAAAAAGAAGTTTTGGTGTGGAAAACTGTATTTTTACAAGGAAAAACAGTAATTTAGGTTTTTATTTTGATGTCTCCAAATTATATTGTTATGAAGGATAAACAGCAATTTTCTAAGATTAATTTTTCTGGGTGTATGATATGTTCTTATAACAAACACATGTTTTTTCAACAATCTTTCGATAATAATAATAATACAAAATGAAATTTCGTCCCATGAGAAAACGAATTGTGTCCCGTTAACAATTTTGTAATAACATTTAAATTTTGTATGTCAAAATAAATTCCTAAAATGAGAAAAATAATTTTATAAATATAAAATGTTAATCTTCATATTTCACAATTTTATGTCAAAACACACTAAATCTAGTTACATTGATTGGAGACAAACTTAAGATGAAAAATCAGTTCTACTGCACCGGAATTAGTTTTTCCATTTATATACATAAAATATTAAATATAATACTCGCTTGATACATAAATCCATTGTTTAATATTTAAAGAATGATAACATATAAGAAAATATCATTTTGCATTACACCTAGTTTTTGTTTTCACCTCAAAAACGACTAAAATGAGCTGTTATTTTAACAGATACAATTAGTTTTCATACAAAAATAACTTCTACTGTGATAAAATGGATTAAAATCAAATGTGTCTTATTATTTTCTGCAATAAATGTATAATTGAAAAAACTCTGAACCAGTAATAAAAATGATTGATATTTTAGCTTGATAATTATTCCAAATTGAATGCAATTCAATATCGAGAGAATATTACTAGAAAGCAATGAATAACTTTTCTTTTAACAGGTGTCTATCTTTGTCTTTTTCTTTTCCACCTCGAAAAAGCGAGTCAAACAAATCCGGCATTTTTACGCGATTTAATTAAGTCCCTTTCAAAATCAAGCTCTCTTCTTACAATTATATACTCTCTAAGACTTGAAAAATAAAAAGAAAAAACTGCGCTTTACGTTTCCGCAATATTTTTTATCTCATTTTCGTTTAACATGATTAACACTGCGACACGCCGTTACAATCTATTACATTAAAATCATGACTCAAAAGAAAGCAATAAACAAGCAATGAACCGTTTATTTCGCCTTAACAATGTTTTAGCAACGCAGATAAAAACAAAACGCGGGTGATAACGCGAAACATAAACAAAACAAGAATGACTTACAGCCAATAACATTGTTTATTTCGCGCGCTTAGCGTCCTTTTTTATTTGCATCGAAAGGTTAAACATAAACAAACCGAACATTTATTATTTCCCAGAACGAAACGTCCAAGCCATTACCCGGAACGACAACAAACCATTTCTGTTTCCTTAAATGAAATAAATAAAACGAATCAATTTTAAACTCGTCAAGATTTTGCAACGCTTCGCGACTTTCGCTCGTCAACGAAACGGCCTTTCGCGGGCAACTGTTATTTGTTGTGAGGAGGAAAAATAAATAAACATAATTAACAACGCGGCGTCAATTGCGCTGTTCAATTAAACGGCTTCGAGGAATAATTTGATTGCGTTCTATTATATTATTATGCAATTGTGTTAGTTTTATAAGCCGAGCGCGCTTGTATTATTGAACGCACTCTCAACTCGTTATTGACTTGACTTCTCACATTTTCTCCTCCATACAAATGCTTTAAAGCTTTAGGTAGGCGTGCATTTTTTACTCCGTGAGCAATTAAAACGAAACCCTTCAACTTGAGTTCCGTCAATGGAGTCTAAAGTGCAAACATTCGTGTAACCCACTACACGCCCATTATGCACGGTTTGAATTTTCGTCGAGAAAATATTCCAACATTTGATTCAGTATTTTTATAATCAACTTCCTTTATGCAACGCGAAAATTGGAATCTAACAACCTGCGCTGTTTGAAAACACATTTTTATTACAATTAATAAATCTGCATAAATGTCGAATAAAATTTCTTAACGTAACTGTGCAAGAATAAATTTATACATACATATATATATATTATAGATGTATGTTATGAATGTTGTAAATTAAACCACACTCAAAGATACATTTGATTATATATTTAACGATTAAAGAGATACATTTCGTCGTTGTAAAATTATGCATGAGAGTGTGGATGTATGTGTGTGCGTGCGCGCGCGCGAGTATACGGGCGCGCAATTAAAAATCTTTTTAATTGAAAGATATTTTCATGCTTTTAAACATAAAATGTTCTTCTCTTCCTTTATTTTTTCAGTCTAATTTAATAAAGCAGAGAATGCGTGCGTGTACGATGTTAATGTTAGAGATGTTGATGAATTCCTAAGGAGAAAAAGGGATTAAAAGAGTAAAGACTTATGAACGCCGTTGTCACAAAGCCGACTTTTGTATGTCGCAAAATTTAATTCGAAGATTAAGCGAATTCTAGTCGGAGGTGCGTTTTAAGAGGCTTACGAGTTCGATTCTCGTGCAAAAGTAGTTTTAAAATCGATGAAATTGTCAGGAATTTCGCATTTAACGGCGGTCGATTGAACAGATTTTTGTTATTATTTGTTATAATTATACGGAGGTAAATAGAATATTCGAGCCAAGACTTGCAAGTTTGTTTAGCTAAACGATCGAATCGATTTTATCAATTTTCAATTTATTTAGAAAAAAGGTTGAGCAATTAATTCTGTAAAAATTAACATTTTTAAGTTCTAAACAACATAACGATAAATATAAAACAGTCAAAATAAAGATAAACGACGATGTTTCAAGGTCGATCAAACGTGAAAATAATTTCAAAACAAAATATAATACCAAGAAGATTGTTTTTTTAATTCTTATGTCAGTTTATTTAGAAACGGACCAGGAAAAATATTTGTTATTGTTATTGTTATTTTCACTATTATATCATTGACAAAATTCAACGAAGAGCTGCGTTTCCGTGCGATTCTGCGAAAAAATATACCACGCATTTTTTCGCGCGGTTCTTCCACAACATTGAAGAAATTTTGGTCGATAAGTCCTCATGCAATCTTATAGTCCTACCGAGGCGTTTTCCAGCGATTCCCTTCTAGTTACGAGGGGTAGAAGGTAATAGAAACCATTTCGGGACGATGAGCAGACACTTTACTAGTTGCTATTCTACAAGCTAGACGCTAAGGCTGCTAGATATTTTGTTACAACTTTCTACATGATTGCGTTTATGCCGAACAAAATAATAATATCAAGTATGAAGTTAAACATAATTACATAATTGACAACGACAAAAGTACAGATCCCGCGAGGATTCTAAAATCAACGCTAATAATAATTAAATTTTTAAAATGCTATATATACAAATGTATACACCGTATCAGAGCGCTTTATATGAAAATACAATACACAAGACAAATCTATCTACATGAATCATGGTAACAATAAAATATATAAAACAGTACAATGCTTCATATGGAAATAATATAAGCGAAACAAAGACAACTATATAAAACTAGATAACGCTCGTCGC
The DNA here is from genome assembly GCA_022817085.1 of Psilanteris sp. ZL-2020. Lineage (NCBI taxonomy): Eukaryota > Metazoa > Arthropoda > Insecta > Hymenoptera > Scelionidae > Psilanteris > Psilanteris sp. ZL-2020. The sequence goes on along the minus strand of JABFQC010005753.1, from coordinate 4,446 downwards.
GGCGATTGATTTTAAAGACGCACGTTCAAATCTCGTCAAGGAACATTTTGCCCGCCCAAATAATGGCTGTTTGATAAAAATCGCTGGTTTTTTATACTATGTTTTACGCGCGGCATTTATTTGCGACGCTTTATTGGTCGCTGACGGTTTAATTTCGAAATCAAAAAAGATTGCATATGGTTTAATTATAAAAAGCCTTTAATGTCAATGACTTAACGCTACGGTGTTGGAGGTTAGAAGACGAGAATCATAAATAACAAATGGTCACGGATATGCAATTTGGTCACGCGATCTTGCGTGAATTCCACGCAACAATATTCCTTCGCGAAAGAATAAGAAAAGAGTACACATTTCTGAACTTATTGATCCCGCTAATCTGTTAATTTTGATGCAATCAAATTGATAGCGATTAAAAAAGAACATTCACCCTTTGAATTTCAATCAAATGGTCTATGCTGAATTAATGTCAGTTTGTTTGTTTATTTTTTTCTTACGCACACACACACATACACACACATATATATATATAAATATACATCCGCATGATGCAATCAAATTAATTAACAATGTACCTTTAATATAAATTAAAATTATAAACTAAATATTTACAACAACAATATCAATCATTTGCTTACAAAACAAATCTTCCATTCGCTTCCATTAAGTATGATTATATATACTCTGTTGCCAACGGATTCGTGTAATTCAATATTGTGCATTTTCAAATGAAAAATTCGAAAAATAAATTTCATATAATTTTTTGAACAAATGAAGGAATGATTAAAGACGTTCGTCATTATTTCATATTTATCGATTTTTACGTCTACGTACATTCTTTTATCAATACATCAAAAAAGAGATTTAAACTTCATACATATACGGGCAAATAGCTATCTCTCTCTCTCTTTCTCTTTAGTAGTACATTCCATATTTTCGTATCTTCAATGTTTATATCGGATTCGTGAAATCAGCAACCGTTTTTGTGCGGATTAATTTTAATGAATTATAAATAAAAGCTTTTTCAGTACATTTTTAACTTCGCAACAAGATTCACCCAAAGACGCGTATTAACGCGTAATCTTCCGGCGCATTATTAATTAACTCTTTCAACTTCTTTCAACTAAATTAAAATTATATAAAAGAAAAAAAACATCAAAATTAATTTCATAAATAATTACACGCTCGAAAAAATGTTGCATTCTGTAACAATAATAATTGTTTAACATCCAAATACGTTCTATTGTACTGCAACAGTAGCGCGCCCGTTGCGATTTTCAAACTCGATAATCCATCCGTCTCTTGTTCTAACGCTGAAGAGCAAGACAGCGCTATAATTATATATCTTAACGGTTTCGACATGAAACCGCAACGTATAAAGAATATTTCGTAACATTAAATCGCGCAGCAATTCAGGTAATCTTATCGCAACAATAGGTGAATATCAAACGAAATTGGTTTTTAACATTTATGTGTAAATATATATATATACATATATGAAATATAACTGATGCGTATCAAAATTTATTTCTGATTTGCATGTTTTTCTTTGCGCAAGTAATATACATGGAACAATGGATTTTTCAGACTGCTGCGTTTAATGTCAGTACTGCTATTTTCATAGTGATTTTTTTAATCTACGGAATACAACATTCAACACTGCTTCTGTAACGTTATTCAGCGCTACTCGAACCGTACGTTTTTTAACGTTACAATTGAAACGGCACTCAACTTGCACAATGTTTATTGCAAGTAGAATAGCCAATGAGAAGTCTTTTTTTTGCGTTATTTCTTTTTGCCGTTTTTTCTTTATAGAGCGTGTGCATATATTTGTATTTTTATACACGCGCGCACCTGTATAGACTTAAAGTGACGTATGCTAACATTCAATAATTCTGTCAAGGCGTTCAACTTCAACAAAGACACGGTTCGTATATTAAATTCTGTTTGTTGTTTTTTTTGTTTTTGTTTATTTTTTTTATTTTTTCCAAGAATTAATATCATTGACGGTATTTTATTTGTTTACTTATTACGTTCGCTTTGTTTATTTACCTAACAAATCAATACCATTTCAATTAGTAATATTCGACTAAACGCGCGGACTTCTCGCTCCAACGGCCGCCGGTTCAATGGGATAGAAAGAGACGCACAGTTTTAATCTCGCATCAAGGATTGAAATTATACATTGACGAATTTAATTTGCTACAATATCGAACGCAATTCGAAATCTATTGAATTATAGTATCCATTTCGGAGTTCTGTATATATAATATGTTCATGCTAATATACAATACATAATTAAAGCGTGTGTGCGATTATTTTGAAAATGAAATATCTTCGTTGATTTCGAAGCTCCGTAATTAACGATTTCCAACGCGTAATGCAAGTTTTGAGGTTAACATATTTTCGCAAGTCTATGTATTTTTGATCATTAAATTACTCGGATAACTTTTTGCGACCAAAGAATCCGTCGTTTTTTTTCTTTTTTTTTTCTTACTTCGTAAAATGGAATGAAACGGTGTGCTGTATATATTACGCGAAGTATAACACGATCGCGCTGTACGAATTTCGCGAAAGATTTGCATAACTCGATTCGCGGACAAAATGCCAGTCTTGTTTTAAATATTTTATAGTGAATTAATAATAAAGATATTGTACTCGCGATTATTTTGCATGCAATTACGACGATAGTGCTTATATACTAATGCGCGTAATGTTATTAAGTAAAGTGAGTGTGCACACACACACACATACGTATGCATCGTAGAAATTTATTTGAGGTGATTTGTTAATGCTAACGCCACGGAGTTTTTTTTCCTCAACTTCTACGAATTTCATTTTACTTATTAAGGAAAATCCTTAAGCTTAAACGTCGGAGTTCGTGTATTATTGTTATTAATTGATGTAGCACGGTAAATTATATATACGCATATATATTTAATAACGGTTTTGCTGGCAGATTAAAAAATCAATACAATTTTATTAATTTATTTAAGTAACTTATTAGCGTGTGTAAAGTCATTTACATTTACTTTTTGTTAACGGGCTAATTACTAATTGGTTTCAGATATCGTTTTCAAATACAACAATAAAATATTGTATCACTAAGGTAGTAATTTTTTATTTAATATTGTAATATACTGAATAATTTACAATTTTACCCTCCTCCCTTCAATCTAAATAGACAAAAAACCAACATTAATGTCTTTCGAAAAATTTTCGAATTTACTATACTGTTAAGGGAGCTTTAAATGCTTTACTATTACTATATACATTCCATAGTTGCCACATCTCCGATAAAAGCTTGCATACCATACAATGACAAAATATATTCAAAAATAAAAATTTTAATTTACTTTAGAATATTTTAATAAAGTTTAAAAATAACGAGTTTTGAAAATAATATATTAAAACAGTGAAATGAGTAAATACTTTGATCAATATGATCAGAATTGGCACCGTTTGAACAATTTATGAAACAAGTTTACTTTTCTAAGTACGTGCCGGGAATTCTCATGCATTCTGTATTATTGAGACTGGCAAATGCACCGCTGGCGGCGCTGTTACTCGAGTGTCATGGCGTCAAGTAATACTCACGAATATTTTTTTAAATTCACAATTTATTGTTTTTTTTTGGCAAATAAAATAACGGCACTAACTTTGAATGCAATTTTTAAGTTTACTAACACTCGAAACTAACAAAATAACTACAAAATAATAACAAGGCAATTCAATGTTTATGTATTAGTAAAATTACTTTAGTTCCATAAAAATCCGTCGTGACGCATGCCATCTTGCTAATCCCGAAAAGTTATTTTTTATTAGTACAATTTATATAATAAAATAGTCTCAAAAAATGGACATGTTCAAAATGAAGGTACTGAAGATCTAACTTATGAATAATTTGTCAAAGCTTAATAATTGGACAAAATGTAAAGTAAAAAATGGAAAGTAGTTAAACGTTTATCATAACCGTTAATTTGAATTAAATTAATTGTGATTCAGTTTTGGTTGAAATAACTATCCAAGTAAAAATTTGGCAAGTTTTGTCTGGTTTTGTAAAGGCGCTAAGTAAGTTGAGGTTAGGTAAACTAATCTTGTTCAAATTTGTAAGTAGCTCCCGGTGCGCTAACCAGAAAAACTGAACACAGTTACTCTCATCAAAATCTAGTCAAAAGATTGTTAAGATAATCTAGACGCCAACTAGTCTAGTAAAACTGACAAAAAACTGGACAAAAACTAATCAGCGAAAACTTATAAATCGGTTTATAACAAAACTATCAAAATAGCATCGCAAGACATTCCAGCGCATGGTGGGGTGAATAACGGCGACACGCTGCGGGGAGAGCAATGTTAAGCATCTAGGCTACGACCGTTACTTGGATGGGTGACCGTTAGCGATAAATATGTTTTTATATAATTTAATGTGTTTTTACAGGTAATATGCTG
>JABFQC010005752.1:0-11362 GCA_022817085.1 Psilanteris sp. ZL-2020 | reverse complement strand
GGGATAGAGAGCGTGAAAAAGATCGGGAAAGAGAACGAGAACGAGATCGCGAACCTTGCCGAGAAGAGGTAGGAGTCGAGCGCCAGACGCAAGATATGGACATATCGCCCGGCGATTCTACACCCACCTCAGAACCGTTGACCTCTAGTACCCACGATTCACTGCCACAAGGGCCTGTTCTCTTAGCTACAGGTAATACATAGTAATTATTCAAATTTTAGTATAACAATTGTTAAAATTGTAAGTTAAATTCCTTATTATATTAGTACTTTTTAACTACATATGTTTTAATATACGTTTCAAAGGAATTGATACAGAAATAATTCAGTTATATGTGAGAAAATTTCATGATAATTCATGAAATACGTTTCATTTATTTAGTTTCTATGAAATACATGGTATTTTATGATAAATATTTTACATTTAATTTTTATAATAATATAACTTGTCATTATTGTAAATAATGATAAAAAATATTTTTCTAAAGAATAATGAACCTCTTGTAAGCATCGATGCAAGGATGTTAGTTCTGTTTATTTTTCAAATCTAACAAAACTCACTAATAAATATACAGTTTCTATTTTATATTTATTTAATAATATTTTTCATTGACAACAAGTCACTGCATAAGTTTATTTTGGTAGTGCAAAGTTTAAAAAATTATATAATTTATTTAAGTATAAGGTTCATTATATATAAAAAGATCTAAATATTCTAAATGTGTAAGATAAATTAAAATTATAGTGAATAATTACCCTTAAATTAATTCAGATGTAAAAATTAACTAAATTATCTACACTAATGCTAAGTCATTAGCATATTGTAAGAGGTTACAGAATTCAATCATGTTGGATGTGTGTTACCTTGTGAAACTTAGGAAATTGCTAGGTAGTATTTAGAAACAATACATTTGACTAGCACAAAGTAGATTTTATTCATTTTTTATCTTAATATTTAACATATATAATTTGATAATGCATTGCAAAAATTTGGCTAAAATTAGTTTAAATTCTTTCTTTTTCTACAGGTTCTTTTTAAATCATTAAACACCTCTAATGTTTATTTCAAAATTTATTTAAAAATTCAGCATTCAGCAAAAATTATGTCTTACACAATGTTACACACAAAAATATATATAAGCTACTGCAGCACTTCACAATGTGTTAGATTGTGAGTTTTATAGCAGCAGATATTTTGCGTTAGCATAACACAAATTACAATTATTTTATGATTAAATAGAAAATTTTGTTATTAATTTAAAGATTTAAAAACATAATTAATAATGTAAAATTATCATTAAAGTATATTTACTTCTTTTATATATAATCTACTGTATACAATGTGGTTGAAATGAGTAAAATGTAAATCAATACCTAGTTTACTAATGGTGATAATAGATATAGAAATATATGTATGTTGAGCAGACATAAATTTATTTTGGTTTACAAAAAATTGCATTAACTGCTCAGAAATAACTGTACATTCCATTTAATCTTTAGCAGTTGTTAGTTTTAAAATAACATGATATAGTTACTGGCAATAATGTTTGCACCAAGTAAGTGTTGTCTGAACTTAAAAATTATTAAAGACAGCCACATATCGTGTTTTTCTAACTAAATTTGTTTTTAAGTGTAAGCATATGATTAATAATTAGTATAATTGTGCACCTAGTTGAATTAAAGTTCATCTAACTGGTCAATATTTATCATGACAATAAAGTGTAATTGTCCATCTAATTGGGAAGTTTTCATTTGAAATAAGTATACATAGATATTCAATTTTGATAAAAAAGATGGGCTATTATCTTTAAATCAAATATCAATATTAATTAATTATCAATGATTTTTAAGAATCTCCTGTTTTAAATTAAAGTTAGCCCTTCAGATATGAATTATTAAAAAGTTACAAATTATGTGAACTGCACTGAGAAAAATGAATTGCTGAATTAACAATATTTCTGGCTAATTGAGCTAGAAAATATGCCTATATTGAACTAGCCAAAAAACTTATTGTTAAATTAAGTATAAAAATATAGTTACTCAGTATGCAAAAAAATTGCTATATTAATAATGTTTTAGTGAATTAAAATATTTCTATGCATAACTAAGAATCGAATAAGTATATAACTGAAGTAAAAATGTACAATTTATAAATGAATGAGAATATATATTATTGAATGAGAGTTTTACCTAAAAATGTATAATTGTCAAAATGCACAATGTTATTCCCTGAAACGTATTTAAATGGTCAAGTATTGATAATTAAACAATAAAAATATTTACATTATTTACGTAATGGTGAATTATATTGATATTTTAGTCATTAATTTATTCAAAAATAATACTACATGCCCAACAGAAAATGCCAAACAAAAAGACTTAAGATAGAAATATGTAGATTCTACATTTATAATACGTTGAAATGTCCACCAAATTGAAGCAAGCTATATATACATTAGCTAGATAATACGTAAATTGTGTAAAATATGTATTTTATATTTTACTTGATATAGGACTATTCCATTCAAGTTATAATTAAATTCTAAATGAGTTCTCTTCCATGTGCATCATACTACTTTGCATTTTGCCACATTCAGGGGCAGTAGATTCGTTCTGCACCTGTCAACCAAACCATCCTGAGATTGTTGGATTCTGTCTGCATCCTCGAGATCAGAAACAACACCAAATATTTTCAAATCGTCTGTATACAAGAGAGACATTGAAAAGGGTACATGATTTGGAACATCATTTATAAAAATATTGAATATTAACAGTTTGAGATGTGAACCCTGAAGGATCCCAGAAATTGGATAGATATTTATTAGCATTTCAGCCCTAGGGCCCAGAAAAGGACTTGGTGTTACAAAATTTTTAACCTTATCCATATATACATATATTCATCTTACATTCTAAAATCTTCATAACTGATAATTAAAATCTGTATAATAACTCCATACTTATATATGACTATATAAACTATAACAAAAATTCTAAACCATATCATATAATGTAACATAAATAAATAAAACCGAGTACTGACAAATAACAATTTACAATCATATATCAAAATGAATAAATCACATTTATATTTCTTTATCATTTAATCTCATGTCACGTCTTTTCCTTTCCTTTTAAATTCTGCTCCGCAAAATCGTTTTCCTTTTTAATTTTTTTAAAAATACAAATAATTTCTCTGTCAATGTATTCGTTCACGATTTTCTCTATTTTCATATGCGCAAAACCTTTTATACAATCACACCACGCCTTTATTTTACTACATTCATTAACAATATGTTCCAAACTTGATCTTTACAAAATATGCAGAGTTGTTTTTCTTCTTCCAACCAGTATTTATTACATTTCTCGAAATTACCACATCTCAATCTCGCTTTAACTTGTACATATATACTTCTGTAACTGTTCTCTAAATACTTTGGAATCCACACCTAGAATCCATCTAACATAGTCCTCTTGTATCTTCTCCAACTCTTTTTTTGGGGCCCCCAGAGGACCCCAGAAGTTGTCAAGTATAAGAGTAGGTGGAATTAATTTTCACTTTATATGTTCTTCTTCCCCTACAGAAATGCAACATTGCAACAATAATCTTACAGCATTGCAGCAGCATGTAAATGTCTCCCCCCATTAACGTTGCACGAAAGTTGCAAGAAAATTGCGGTAACGTTGCAAGATTATGAAATTTACAAAAAAAAAAGATTCATAATTTACATATATATATACTCTGCTCGTACATATTTCAATTATTTATCTGCGGAAAACTTATTATGAAAAAACGAATTATCGAAGATATTGAGTTAATAGTTCATACTCATTCTCGGTCAGAAATCCGAACATCATACTCGAGCCCTCTCTTCAATGAAACATGCAAGTTTCATTGATTTGCCATAGAGTGTGTTTTAATCTGAGGCAAATTAAAAATAGCAAATCCTTCCTACCCTTAGAGATATGGAATCTCGTCTCTTTCATTTCCTATTTTTTATTATTGTTGCCTACTCTTTACAAACTTAAAGACATATTTGGAGGATGACTTACAGAGAGCCTTTAACCATTGCATTCGTTTTGTTTTAGACTTACGTACATATGATCCGATATCTCCTTAGTTGAAAAAACTGAGCTGGCTCAATATTAAATAGCGTCGCAAATATCACCTGGATTGCGTGTTATATAAACTCCTCCACGATTGTTCTCCAGAGTACGTTTCATACTGCGAGCTCGCAATCCCTCATTATAAATCGTTTTCTTTGGAAAAGTCTTATGATAACTGGTGCGAGAATGTGGAATGAACTAACCGAATATATAAAAGACTCGAAAAATATCCATGTGGCATAAAAATAAAATACAAAACAATTAGATCAGAAGTACAATATTTATCGAAGAATACAAAATTACACTAGATAAACTAAAAGTTACAATAAGTAGTTTACGATGATGTAACGAAAATTACTTACACTTTTACTTTTCTAAATGTAAGTGTATTGATTTTACAAGAAAAAAAAAAATTTAATGAGAGAGGAATTAGTAGATTGTTAAGTTTAGACATTTTTATGATGATAGTCTGAGTTAATCATACTAATTATAAATTAGTCAATTTATTAACATCTGTTTAATTTGTATTGAACTAAATAAGTATAGTTTAACGACCAGTTTTACAGACAAAATAAAACAGTAAGTTTTATTGATTAATATTTATTGTTTAAATAGTCAAACGTTTCGGTCATCTGTTGACCCTTATCAATGACTTATTATTTAGTTAGGTTATATTTGAAAATTATTTTATTTTATTCAATATATATATCATATAATATATATATCACGTCAATCATTTATGAAGTTGTTATTGATATCAATAACAGACAATTATTTTGTCTGTAAAACTGGTCGTCATACTAATTATATTTTGACAGTATTATAACAATATTTTTGACAATATATTTTTTATCTTGAAGTAATGGTAATAATCTCAAACAGTAATAAATCTATATATCATCGATATTCGTAGAGTCTGGTTTGTAAGAGAATAATAATTTACGTAATTTCTCTATGGCTATTGGATAAAAATGAAATTGGGAATAATGAAAGGAGGGGGGCAGGAGTGTTGTACGAAATGTAACAGTTGAGTTTACTGAAGAAAGACTGAAAGAAAGTATGGCACCTAATCTGTCAAATCTCATAATGGTGCAGTGCTATACTGTTATTCGAGATAGATTTATCTAACCAAATTTTTGAGATTGCATATTTTAAGATTGTCATTACCAAAATATTATAAAATATCTTATATAATTAGAATTTTTATACAAAATAAACCTTATAAAGGTAAAACATCGAGTCAATGTATAGGTATTTATCGAACATAATAAAAAATGTTTGTTTTAAGTGAAGAATTCATTATATATTTGTATACAAAAATATTTCCTACAATTAAAATATTAATATCATATAATATATAATAGTCACTACTTATAAATATGTAAATAAATACATCCTTTAAAAGATACAGGTTTACATTATTGCAATTTTTAAACAAGAATTTTATAAAAAAATAATTTTTAAAAGTAATTTTAATTCCGCAACGAAAATGTTGGCAACCTAGTACACTCAACTCTCGCCTTTTGCAACACCGCTTAGTGCACAATCCCTTTTAGTGCAGCAAAATCATTCCTATTGGCGCACAGATTTCCGGATATATGGTTTAGCGCGATAATTTAAAATATAGTTCTTAATAGTAAAGCCTGTATATATGGTATAAAATCTTAACCTCTACTTGTTAACACTTTCAACTGCGCATGATAATGAATTGCGCATGTACAGAAACCAATTATACAATTTCGTGCAGTAAGAGAAATTTCTGGTCCCGCAATGTTGCAAAAAGAGAGATTCAAGTGTATCCTTTAATAATGTTTTTCTCTAAATAATAAATTTGCATGTAAATGTTTACACACAATTTTTGTATGTGCTTTTTTGTTTTAAATTTACAAGATTTTAAAGAACATAACGAATTATTTAACAATTATTAAGTCTAAATAAATACATTTAAATATAATGTACGAATTGCAATAGTAAAGAAAGTATTATACACAAAACTATTCTTGTTTTCATATTTGCAATTTAATGTTTATTGCCAACATACCTAATTTATGAAATTAAAATTCACACATTTGAAGTTTTTTTCTCATAATTATGTTTTCACATCATTTATTATGTAAAAAACGACAAAAGTTTTTATTAAAAGTACATAAACTAATTTGGTATCGTATACAAACTAAAGTACACTCGAATTTCTTGTTTTTTCTTATTTCATATTTTATGTGAATCGTTGCTGCTAATGCAAAAAATTGGAACATTTTCTGCACCATAAGAAAAAAATCGAAGGTTTTGTTATAATTGTTTTTTTTTTTGTTTGTTTGTTTGTTTTTTTTTAACTTAATCCTATAGTAATATAAACAAATGTATCAAAATAACTTACATATTAACTTAATAAGTTAGATTTAAGACTTAATAATAAGTCGGTATTATCAGTATTAAGTTATTACTGTAATAACTTTCAAATTAGATTGATCAACTATATTTTAGATCAATACAATAATTTATTTTATATTTATCATTAATTAATGAATTATATTATTTAAAGTTAACATGTAATTAATTGCATATAAACTATGTATAATGTAAATGTAAATGATTTGTTTAGCGTTACCTCGATTAACATCACATCCACCAAGTACACCACAAGCACCACAAGGTAAATTGAGTTCTCCAACACAGCAACAGCATGGAGGTAGTAATGCTCCAGGACCGCCTGTTTCACTTGTGAGTCTTCCACGGCTCTTATCACAAATCACAGGCAGTAAAGAACAGCCAGATATTACACCACAAAAAGCATTACAAACAATTCAAACGGCTATATTATTATCACGTCAAGTAAGTTTAAGATATGTTCAGTGATTCTTCAAATGTAAAATCATATTATAATTGCAAAATAAAATATTTTTCATTAAAATTATTAACCAGTAATACGTTACTATTTTACTAATATAATATAATGTGATAAATAAACTTCATGTATGAAAAATGAAACTTCTAATTAAAGAATTTAATTTCAAGCCAACTCTATCTTTTTTTAAATAACATCGAAACAAGTGTTACTACTTATATGCACTGAATTAACTTATTATAATCTAAATTGTAACATTTATTAATATATTAATAAATAAATTATTTTTAAATACTTGTTAAATTATATTTCTTTAAAATAATATTTTATAATATTAAATATATTCATTGGGTCAATTATAATTATGTAACCTATATATGAAATACGTTTTTTATTGATTTTACAAATGTTAATCTAAAGGTTTAAGATTTAAATATTTTCTGAACAAAGATATATTATAATTATTATATTATATAAATAAGAAAGGAAAACAATTTATTTTTATAAAAAAAAAATTTGTTGTTTATATACTGAATAATTTGTTTGTTAAATTGATAAATAAATATTTTATATACATTCTTCATTAATGATTTATATGTTTATGTTAGCAGTCTGGAAGTGGAGATCGTGGTAGTGTTAATGATGTAATGGCTCCATTAAAAGTTGATACCAGTGGTAATGTATCTAGTGAAGGTCCACCTACCCCAACTCACTCAGAAACTCAAGATTGTATCGACGCAAGAAAGTGTGAGATATTATTTATTTAACTAAAACAAATACAACTAAATTTAATACTGCATTGATGATTATTTTGTATCACACATCATTAAAATTATATAAAATTATTAGTGATATTATTTAACATTTGTTGTAATAGTCTTGTAAAATTCTTATTCAGAATATATTTATTATTTAAAGGTAAAATTGTTTATTTTGAATAAATTGTATAAATTCTAAATATTATTTGATTGCAACCATTCTTATTTTTAATAATTAATGTTTATATTTATATATATAGTAACAAGTCCGAGTGGTGCAAACTCAGTTGTTCAGGGGTTAAGCTCCTTGCAAGGATTAAGTACATTAGGTTCATTAGGAAGTCTTGGTAATAGTGGCGGTTTGCAAGCATTGTCTAGAGTGCAGCCTCCATTGACACCATCCTTAACACCTTCATTAGCGAATCATTACCGAGAAGATTTGACGCAACACGTTAAAGCATTTCCTGCAGATATCTTTGAGAAGCAGGTTAGTTTACTCTAGTTTATATATTAATTAAATTATTTTATAATTATGGATTTTCATTCTTAAATAAGGTCATTTCAGATTTTGCAAATTTCATGCGAAAATGTAATTATTATTTATTATGAATAATTTGTTACAGAGTTGAAATAATTACTGGTGGTTAAAAATCGTTTCATTTTTTAAATCTGACCAAAAAAAATTGAAAATATAAATTATTTTAATATACTTCAAATTAAGCTAAACATTTGTACAATCCATACATATATGTAGTACTATTCCAAATTATTGTATTTTTGAGTTATTTTTGGGGTATTCGCAATAAATTATTCATTTAAGTTTTAAGTACTCTTGTTTTAATTGATTTAAGGCTCAAAAGCTTAGTGAAGAAGCACATACAATGGGTAGCTTACAATGCACGCGAGTCTCCGCAGAACTGAAAACTGCACGATCGATAGTGAGGCTGACGGAAATACAGGCCACTCTTCAAGAACAAAGGTTTATTTTAATATCTAATTTGTTGGTATTAAATATTATATATGTATTATATTTAATAATTACCATTATTTGTTTCTAGGATATTATTCCTACGTCAACAAATTCAGACATTAGAAGAGCTGAAATCCCAAAATTCCTTTATGTCTGATGATTCTTAGTGTAAGGGACTTTATTAAATAATACTTGCAACATATAATTAATTCATGCATAAATAATAAAAATACTTATTAATATTCTTATTAATATTGATAATTAAGATGATACCTAAATTATAACACGATAGTAATAAAAAAGAAAAATGGAAAAGACAAAAAAAAATAAATAAAAATAGTGAAAGATAACTGGGCTACTCAGAGAGATTGTTTGGGGCTATCGTTATTTGCATTCAGCCAATGAGTCTTACAATTATTATAATTAAATGACAAATAGAAAAACGATTCTCTGGGGACTTGTGGCCTATCACAAACACAAATATTAAGAAAACAAACACAAACATACACATACATTCTAATTCGATTAATTATATAAAAAGTTTGATAAATACAATAACCAGACAATTATTTCGAATCGGTGATTTATTGCTGAATTTTAAAAATATTAATATACATTTTGTGGATTAAACATAATCAAGTAGTGTTACAAGATTTAATTTTTAATCAACAAAAATTAAAAATTATTTAAACACAAAAATGAAAAAACAAGTGACAAGAACCAATAGAAGAAATATTGAAATAAAAATCGTACCGAATTGTGTATCGAAAATTGTCCGCGGCATCGTCTTGTATTACTTATGTTGTACGTGTCAATGTTTCATATCTGAAGTTTCAGCGGAATTTTAAACTAGTTCAAGTGACACTTTGTTGTAAATTTCAGAATAAAAAGTAACATGCCACAAGTTTTAATACGGTTCCTGAACCGTACAATGTCGTCGTCGATCAATTAAACCATGTGTTTGCTTCGCGCAATGTTTTCACGTTAATGTACTATGTCTATCCATTTTCGACCGCACAGGATACTAGTCGCGTAACGTGTCCGGACAATGGTGCAACGAACTTGTTTTCTTAGATTCATTTAAATAAAAAAAGATGAATAAAGAAGTGTTATACCAATGTCAGCCGGACTCTTTTTAATGCTAGTTGTTGCTATTGTTGTTCCATTGTTAACGGTTTTCACTGCTATTGTTATGAAGAAAAAAAAAAAAAATGAAATAAGAAAAAAAAGAGAACATGCAAGCAATGAAGACGAAGCTCGAGCTCGTTCGTGATTCATTTTAACTATAATAAAAATATGTCTAGAGTCAGAAACGATTTATGTAAATTAGTTTTATATTGTGTAAATAATTGACAGATTATAAACAAAATGCTTTATAGGCAATATAAATGATAAAAATAATAAACTTTGCAATTTGTAAAAAGAAATGAAGGTAAGAAATGCGCGATAATTATCCTCAATGGTCGAAAAATAAGGAATAAAACAACGCGATAGCATTGCGAGTACGAAGTAAAACGCCTTGCATTTTGTTAACAGATTGAGTAAATATCGTGGATAAAGCAATGAATTAAGGAAAGAAAAAGTGAGTAAAAAGAAAAAAATAAAAAAAAACAAAGAAAAATGAAAAAAAAAGAAATTTAAAAACACTTGCACGTCGATTTGTATTTTTGTACATTGACGCATTTCATGTTATATATACGAAAGTTGTTTTTATATCGAGCTCTTTTTAACATAATTTGCCGCCGTCACGCGTATCTCCTCCCATCAAATATGCATACTTCCCGCGCCAATCACAGAGCACTGGTATTAGGCCTTGTGGCAAATATTGAAACTAGAAATTTGTTATTGTATTCAGTATTTATTGAGATTTTATTTCCGAATACATATTTTAAAACAAGTAAAAGAAAAATATGATTTTCTCTTTCGACTTATTTTTTTAAAATATATATATGTTCAATTATATCTCATCTTTATGAAAATGAAATTTTCTTTTTGTCTTTGTTTTAGTTTCTACTTCGTTGTTCACTTTCCTATCATTTGTTTTTCTTGGTATTTTTATTATTATTGTATATGCATATATATTTATTTATATATATATATATGTGTGTGTGTGTGTATATGCGTATATGTATACGTATATGTATGTAAATTTTGACAAACATATATATATATGTATATATATATAAAATTACCTTTTTTCATGCCCACATGAATGTGTATATATAATGT
Organism: Psilanteris sp. ZL-2020; assembly: GCA_022817085.1. Lineage (NCBI taxonomy): Eukaryota > Metazoa > Arthropoda > Insecta > Hymenoptera > Scelionidae > Psilanteris > Psilanteris sp. ZL-2020. Next base: position 457 of record JABFQC010005752.1, on the reverse strand, counting down.
ATGTATGAATATCGAAGTAAAAATAACATTTTTACACGTTTTTTACGTATCATACAATCGTTTCCGCTTTAAAGTTCGTTCTCGTTATAAATTACAGTTTAAAAATCAAAGCGCGTTACGACAAATTGATAGTTTTGCGTGTGAAAAACAAAAAAAATAATTGATTTGTTGCTCGAATAAAATTACGATGAGAAAATTCTCCTTTTTGTATATTTAATTCAGGATTTATTTAAATATAAACCCACTATGTTACTAATAGAATAATAATAATATGCCTATATGACACTGGTTCATTAATTATTACTTACAATTTATTATATTAAATATAAATATATGCTTGGAACATAATTAAAAAATACCATATAAAAACAAGTAATTTCATTTCTCATATTTATGCATATATATTTTTAATAAAATGTTATTTTAGTGGCTATTGTTCCAAAGATAAATATATATC
>JABFQC010005751.1:0-11363 GCA_022817085.1 Psilanteris sp. ZL-2020 | reverse complement strand
TATATATATATATATATATATATATATATAATATTATATTTTTTTTTGTTATTTATTTTGTATACTACTATTATTATTAAATAATTAACGTATTGCTTAATAATATGATCAAATTAAGACAAAAACATTACAAATTTCTTTAACATGATAATTAAAATTATATATAAATGTATTTTATGCTATTGACAAGGGTAGTAAAGTCTGATATATGTTGAAATCTTGATTGGTCAATAGATCTTTAATATACTTAATTCAGTGGACATAAACTGCGACAGGGCGTGCTATATGATCCTTTGGAGCGATTGATTAAGATAACAAATATATATAGCTTCGTACGTTAATAAGCATCTGCTCCAAGAGTAAACTAAAAAGAAAATAAATGAATCAATTAAAATCAAGAATTACTGATCTATTTACATTTGCATGATGTCTAAAAATGAATAAGTTAAATTTCAATTATTGCGAGTGAATAATAACTTTTTGGGTGTTACATATTGAAAATGTATTTTTAAAAAAGTAATAATTTACTTATTCAAAAAGTGTAAAAATAAATATCTATTGATAATTTATAAACGTGTTTTAGTCGAACGGTCACCCATCCAAGTAATGACCGTCGCAAGTTCTACTTAATCCTCTCCACCTGGTGTCATTGCTACAATCCCCACCATGCAAGCTCTATTTACTCGAATCAATATTACTAATAGTAATAATGTTACGGATATTAATTGTTTTACTTAAGAATGTGTGATTTTCACTTACTCATATTTAGAGTGTACTGAGTTCAGTTTTAACAATTCAAATAATCAAAATTTTCTACCACTTGAATAATTGATTGTTTATTTATATATAAATAATCACATGGCATATCCATGATATATATATATATGTTTTAATATAAAAATTATAATGAAGATGTTCATTCAATAATAATAATAATAATATGAAAATGTTGAATTATAATTTTTAAAACTTGTTCTTTATACAATTAAAAATGTATAGCATTTTTTATTTAAATTATGATTAGGAACAAATACTCAAGTAAGTTTTGTTTCAAATTATTTTAATTGTTAAAGTTATACATTTTTTTAACAATTATTTAATTTCGCTGTTTATAAATAAATAAAAGTTAACGTTTCATCGATCGTGTGATGAACTCTTCAGATGAACTAAAATTACGTAATGGATTTTTAATATTAAAACCAAGTACGACAGTTGACTAATTGTTATTCATATATTGTATATATATATATATATATATCATAACATCATATAAAAGATACTGGAGAAAATAAAAATATTGTAGATAAAACAAAAATTGTAAATGTGACATTATAATAGTACATACATATATACAACAGCTACAATTCAAATATAATTCAATTTTCAACTTTTGAAAAGACAAACTTTTAGACCATAAAATGGTGTTTATAAAATCAAGTAAATTAAGAATTTGGATAAACGATCGAGGATTTACAATAATTTCACTTTGGAAATTTAAAAGTACTTGCATGAATTTTAGTTGTGATTCAGATTGTGAATTATAAATTTGAATTATACGCATACAATTTGGCTAGTATTATGTACATATTATGTGCAATTCGTAAATTTTAAATCGGATAAAAACGAATCCTGGCCGCTGGGTAGCTTCACCCCGCGCAAATTCGTGCGCTCCGATTTTTGACTCGCCTCGTCACTCCCACTCCGATCCCTTAAGCGTCGTTCCCTCGACGCCCGGTCGGTAAGCCTGCCTTACCGACCGGTCCGTCGAATTAAAGGAACCCGGGATCGACGGTTTACAGTACAAATTTCGTTGCGGGTATTAATAGCCGTTACAGTTACACGCCCTGTAAATAAAAGCGCCAGTCCGCGAGAGTCACGCAGCGTTGCTCGACACCCAGCACAGTCCAGTCCAGTCAGTCACTGAGTCATCGTGTCGGCGAAACCATTTGGCGCGCGCTCACTGATCAGGAGTCGTGCACCGCTGCCGGTCTTATCGGACTTGTTGTCTCCGACCACCGACGAATAGTCAGCAATCGCCCGAACAAGATGCTGAATCTGAAGCGATTCGCGAGCCTGCGCCAGGTCGTCGGCGCGGACGTCGTGCAGGGCTCGCTGTTGCGCGCGTTGCCGGCGACGTCGACGTCGGGCCGTGGCTACGCCGACCACCAGATCCCCGACCGACTGAGGGAAGTGCCGACCGCGGTCGACCCGAAGTTCTTCGACATGGTCGAGTACTTCTTCCATCGGGCGTGCCAAGTCGTCGAGGACAAGCTCGTCGAGGATGTGGGCAAGCGCTCGCGCATCTCGGTCGAGGAGCGCAAGAAAAAGGTCAAAGGCATCCTCATGCTGATGCAGCCGTGCGACCACATCGTTGAGACCACGTTCCCATTGAGGCGCGACTCCGGGGATTATGAAATGATCACCGGATACAGAGCCCAGCATTCTACGCACAGGACACCCACCAAAGGAGGTACGGTTTGATAAGTTGATTGATTGTTTAGGTGTTGAATAACACTTGGCAGCCAGAACATTTGTGCTTTTAATATTTAAATGGTAGTCAGATGTGTTTAGTTCAGTTTAGTATTTAAATTGTTTCTTTCTTTATTTCTATTTCAATGAGTCAAGTAGGATTAATATAAGGACGAGCTATTTTTGCGATTCTTTAGTAAGCGTAGGTGATTTGTATTATAATTAATAATTATAATTAATAATTAAACGCAATATCTGACAATTTTGTGTAAATAATAGACAATAGGTAACTAAAGTTGTAAAAACATTTGCTAGACCGCTTTTGTCGTCGCGAGTATCCTGTTAGCTTTCGAATAAATACATAAATTAAAGTTCAACAGTGAAATTGCTTTATAATATAAACACTTTAACGTTTTAAAACGTTTTTATTATAATATGCTTTAAGTTTTTACACTTGTTTTAGGTATTTATGTTTCAAAGTACCTGGAAGTGTCATGATTGTTAAAGAAGTTCAGTAACTGGAAATCAAGCTTATAATTCCAGCTGAATAATATTATTGTGAATTTGTATGTTCGATTCCATGATTGATTATGTTTGAGTGCAACTGAATATATCAGAGTCATACTTTTTTACATTTAGGAGTAACATGAAACGAATAAAACTATATGTGATATATATTATTTGTGTCAATGAATATGTGCGTTTGATTAGTAGAAATTGAAACATTATTGATAATGAGTTTGATAAATAAAACCAATTGATAATGGTTTAACATGTGCTTTTTTTGTGAAATAAAATTACGTATTATGATTGAAATATACAATGAATGTTTATAATTAATGACAGAACAATATGTAAGACGTTTTATGATTTATGAGAGGTTAATAATAACAATGGATGTAGTATATTTTTATCCAAATGTCATTGGTTCACTAACTTCACATATCTAACAAGAGTTTTAATATTTTTGTCTTATTTTTTTGGTATGTGTAAGTAAATGCATATTCTATTCGCATAAAAACACAAGATAAAAGTTAAAAAAGTTATACATGGTTATTGGTGTAATAATAGAAATTTTGTATGGCGTTAAATTAAGTAAAATGTTATAACTGGATATTGATAATAGGTACAATGTATACTACTACTAAGATTGGCTGTTAATTGTTGATTCACGTTATGACAACAACATGAGTAGTTTTTTAAAACTTAAATCTACTTAACAATAACTTGGCACTTTATTCATGGTGCTATAATAATTTGATATGCATGACATTAAAATATTGTAAATATATATATAATAGCAGAATTTTTCAACCAAGCTATACAAATTACTGTTCTAACTGTTCTAATAAGTAATCATATAAATCCAGACATTCTAGTGTTCAGCTAAGGTTTTAATTAAAATATATGAAATATTATTTTTCAGCGTGTTTAACACCTACAGAACTAAATACAATGGCAGAATCTGAAAGAGCTAAAGGCAATGAGGCTTTTAAAGCTGCTGATTATAACGAAGCTTTGAAGTTTTACAATGCTAGTATATCATTAAATAATAATATTATGTCTTACAATAACCGTGCAATAACGTGTAAGTATTATATTATTTTTACATAAATTAATGAACTAATGAAATAAAACTAATACAAAGTTAAACATATAAGAATAAAATTACTGTTTATAGATATCAAACTAAAAATGTTCTCAAAAGCTTACGAAGACTGTTGTACAGTTCTTCAAAAAGAACCTAGAAATATTAAAGCTCTACTAAGGCGTGCAACAGCGTTCGAAAATTTAAATGAAAAAGCGAAGGTGACAAATAAACATTAATAGATAGTTATTAATGTTTAATATTTCTTTAAATAATTTATTTTTTTGTATTTTTAAGGCTTTAAAAGATTTTGAAACTATTATCACAATAGAGCCAAATTTTAAACAAGCAAAACTAGCAATTCAGAAACTGACTGAAAAAAAAACTGAAAAAAGTGTTAGGTAATTTTATATTAAAATAAAAATTTTAAATAATATTTGATATTATAAATATTCTGGTAATGTAATATACAGGATTTTTTTATTAAAAGTACTTTCGATAAATTATAAATTAAAAAATAAAAATTCATTGTAAAATGGGGAAAATTGAATTTTTCGAAGTATAATAAAATTGCTTAAGACATTTTTAATAAAAAAGTAGTGTATATTACATTTAGTATTTATAAAGAATAATTATTTATAAACTATAAAATTTCATTAAATATTTGATTATAATTAAATTTTTTTAGAATGAAAATAACTAATGAGAATGAAGCATTTATTACAAATTATAATACTTCACTTGTTAGACTACCTTATTCTTACTATAGAAATTTATCATACGTCGATGTATATTCCTCATGTAGTTGTTTAGATTTACCAACAAGTTCTTTTTATATTTATCCTATTCCTCATCATAGAAACATACACTGTATAATTGCTGAAAATAATCAAGGTAATATACATTTTACTAATATTATATTAAATATATGTAATAGTACATTTATAGATATCTCACATTTTCAGCAAAAAAATTATACAAAAAAAAAGTCAGTACGAATACAAATATTTTAAATAAGTTTGAGACTAATATTTGTTTGAATAACAATAATAACAACACTATTCTTCATTGTGAAAATAATTTAAATAACAGTATGAAAGAAGATAATAATTCATCAACCCATGTTAAATATAATAATATAGATAAAAAAAAGGAATCAAAATTTGAATCTGAACGAGAGTGCAATTTCAATCATTTAATTAAAAGTATTGATAATAAATTATCTATTAAAGAAATGAATATAAATGATAATAATAACGATGCCATGGAAAAATCATTAAAAAAATTAGATTTAGAGATGGATGATGAAGTAAACAAGTTTCTAATAATACATATATCTATATATATATATATTATTATATATAGTGCAAACGGTCGTTATGAGGTCGCATAAATTTGGCAATGGTGTAAAATAACTGAAAAATACTGCAAAACTACTAAAAGTTAATTCGTGTATGGAATTGTATTTTCAAGGTCTGGCTCTTACAATACGGTGCTAGGACCCCGTAGGATTTACGTATTTTGGGTTTGGTTAGATTTTTAAAGGGGAGTGGAGGAGGGGTAATTCTCCGTATCCCTTTGCGAGGGTGGCCGAAGGCCGTTTGATGTACTCCGCCAAAACAATTTTCAACTCCCGTAACTAAAGTGCCCAACAGTGGAGCAACCTCATAACAACCGGAGGCTATGTTTATATATATGTATTTTAATTTATATATAGTAATAACTATTATAATGGCAATAATAATAATTCCAGATTAAATCTCCATATGAATTTTTACGTATTTGGCAATCTTTTAAAGAAGATCAATTTCTGTTGCAACATGCTAAACTGCTGCGGTCTATTACTCCTGAAAAATTTATTAAAGGTATTTTTATATTTCACTTTAATATAAATATTATTATATCCTTGTATTACTTTTTATTTTATGCATAATACATTTTATATTACTGTAATTCAAAATATTTTCTTTGTAAAGTAATTTATTTTAAACTAATTCAATTTCGATTTATTAATGAATTGTTTTAAATATTTTTATATATATATTTTTTATAAGAATGATAACAGATAAAAAATATTTATCTTTACAAATTGTTAAAATTTGCCAAACATTTGTCATTTTATTTAAAAATAAATTTAAAATTGTATAGCGTATGTATGATGATAGTAATACTAATTATAAATATCATTGTATATAATATCCATACAATTCTAAAAAGGTTTGTATTTTTTTATAAATTTTTGTTTATTTTTATAAAGGATATTAAACGCAGTTATAATTCTGTTTAAGATAATTTGTTATTGAAGTTATATTGTATTTTGGAATATTTAACAATATGTGACGATAAAATAATATGTTGTGTGTATATTTATCTGTATTTAGTTATTGAAAACAACATGGACAGCGATATGTGGAGTACAATAATTAATTGTTTAGTTAAACATTTTATGCAACCAAATAATGTAAAAGATATTGTGAAGTATTTAGAATTATTCTGCCAACTGAAACGCTTTAAAATTATTCTTATGTTCATGAGCTCGGATGATAAAAAAGGTAACACATCAATACTTAATAATACATTGAATCATTTTATTAAAGTTTAAATATTATTATTTTATTTGTGTATAAATAATCAATATCAGTTTACAAATAATAATTATGTATAAGAAAAAAATGAATGACATCTTTACATACTTTAAACTAATATTTTACGGTACTAAAAACTGTTAATGTTATGTTTTTAATGATTATAAATGTCAATTTATTATTTTTTGTTGCTTATGATGAGAAATAAAAATCTTGTTAGTAAATTATAAATTTATACAAATTAATGTGTTTTAAAATTATTTTAAACAAATTAAAAAAACATCTTTCATCTCAGCAATGATGTAGCATTATTTTAAACATAAAATTTATACAAATGATATCTGATATGATAATTAAATTTAAAATCAAAATATAATAAAATATACTTATTTTAAAAATTAGTAATTGTAATATATAATGTTTTGATTTTAATTTCAGGTCTAAATACAATTTTTGACTTTCTTAAACAGTATAGTCTAGATGAATTTGAAACAATACGGGCCAACTATGAATTGTAAATGAAATATAAACAATTATATACCCAAATTAATTATAGGAGGAATAATGTAAGATATTTGTGGTAATAAATTATTATAAAACTAATTACAAAAAATTATATTCTAATTCTTCATAAATATAAAACTGTACATTAATATTATACATACATTATGTTGTTTGCTTTTACATTACGTTTTAATTTTTCAAAACTAATATACACATGCTATTTTATTTTTTATTTAATTGAAATAAATATATATAATTTGTGTTCTTCTTATATTTTAGTTATTTGTATTTGTATAAAATATAAAATTAATTAAGTAGATTCAGTTACATCTCCATTACAAAGATTTAAAATTATTTTTATTTTGCTTCAAATAAAAGTGTAAAAGATTTAGAAATATAATATTATAGTAAAAATGCAAATTTAAAGCAGTATCTGTTAACATTTTTATATTTATATAAAAATTGTATTATTTATAATCCCATGAATATTCACTTTCATAATTTTTCGGAACTAGGTATTTCAACAATGCTACCAATACTACAACTTGAGCTTTTCTTTGGTGGTCGTGTTGAATTTCGGAAACTACCAGATGTTCTATTACTCAACCTGCCCTGAAATATGAAAAGATTTCCAGTTATTATATTCAGATGTTTTATTCGTTTTAAAAATAAATCATAATTTTGAAATATCTATATATATAATTGATTATAAACGAGACAAATGTTAATTGTAAAAAGAAAAATACTTAGAAAATATGTTAAGATTTCTGCATTATATAGAATCTATTTTATAAAGTATATTATACATTATAGCATTGCCCATTTTGCTCAAAATAAACTAAAATGAAGTATAAATGAAATAACTTTTATTGAGATTTTTAATTTTAATCTTTATCAAATATAAATACATATTATTTTATACATGTCAAAAACGAAAATGTTAATTAATTTATAATTTTAATAATTTATTTATTTCTTACAAATTTACGAAAAATTCAAGTTTAATTAATTATTATTATTTGTATATTAATAATTTTATTTTAACATAAAATTAAAAATTAATAAAATATGTAAAAATAGAATGAGTTATTTAAACAAAATAAATTATATATATAAACACCTGTAAAGCCTCGAGAGATCTGGCAGTTTTTCTATTAGTTCCTCCGCCACTACCATTACCATTTTCTTGTTGATCTCTTTTACAAAATTTTATAAAGCAAGTACGCAAATTTTCAGGAAATATTCCATATAGCAATGGATTTATAACTGTATTTAATTGTGCTGTTATTAAAGCATAAATAAAATGATGTGATCGTAGAAAGAAATTCGTATCTTCGGTTGGTCTTCTACCATCAATATAGATCAGTAACATAACAACTGTTATTGGTAACCACATAACTAATACTGCTACAACTTTCAAGAGCAAAATACGAACAACACGCAAATGTTTATGTAGACGAATTTCTTCATGTTGAGATAAGCTTCCGGCACGTCCCTGACGACCAGATACTGATGATACTGATAGTTTTCGACCAGCCCAAGGTACTAAAGTTCCAACAACAGATAATTCGGAATCTCGTCGACTGGTAGAGCCTGCATCCAAACCCTAATAAGTATAAATTTATGTTATTCGAAAAATTGTATATATATTACAATTATAATACATTAATATTAAAAATAAGCTATTATGATCAATACCTGTGCAACGCAGGAAACTGCCCATCTATTTCTTGTATCCAATATTCTTTGAAATATCCGTTGATAATGATAAATAAGTAAACCCATAGGTACCAAACATGCCAGAATGATGATGGGAATTGTAAAACAAAGTGATATATTTAAAGCATCATTTTTTGGGAATATGAGAGTACAAATTATAAAACCATTTGCCATCTCCTGTAACATAAATGTTTTTATGTTAATTTTGGGCAACTAAAGTGTACCGTTACCATATTTATATCCTTACATTCGTAAAACATGTGACATACAAATAAGAATAATGAAAATATAAAAGTCATTACAAAATTAATGTATTTTTAATTATTTCAATATGATACCATAATTAATAATAAAAAATTTAACTTTATGCAACTTTAACAAAAGAATCGAGAAGAACGTGGATTGAAAACAATTTAATATTTTTAATTATTCAAAAAAAATTACTTTATAAGGTTGTAATTTGTTATTATAATTTATCATTTATAGTTGTATTATATTAATTTTTTGTCAAACTTTTAATTTATATTTTATTGTTGATTATCATTTTCATAAGCTTTTTCCTAAAGAGTTAATGTAATATAAAAGCTTATTCACATTTGCATATAAATATGCCACCAATAAAATAGAATGATGTGTAAGTTTAAGTTCAAACTCGACTATTTCGTGATGTCGCTAGAACCATTTATAAAAAGTTTTGTTGCTTTATTAAAAATAGGATTATTACATTATTATTCTTATTAAAATGTCCAAGATTACAAGCTTTAAAAGATATCAAGCTTTATTTCTTTACAAATCAAAATTAATCTATTTAATATAAACCTTCATCATAATTAAAGTTTGAGTCTAAACAATTATAGATATTAAGTAAAAAAACTTGTATTCATCTTTCCATGTTTATATAAATTTATTTATTATAATAACATTATTATGGTTTATAGTCAAGTTGTCTTTAGTATATAATTTTTTATAATCACATGATAATTTATTTGTTTTTAATATATAACCGTTTACCATATCAAAATACAGGCGATTATATTCTTATTCACGTTGGTAAGCTTTTTTATTTATTTTTTCTTGATTAATCTCAGATTATTTTCATTGGAATCAAACAAATTAACTACTGTATAATCAGATATATGTGTATAGGTAGTGTAAACGTATAATGTAATATTATTTAAATTTTAGTGACATATTTAGATTAGTGTTACAAACATAATTGTATTATGATTAATAATACCTTGGTTTGGAACCAAAATGCTACGGGTAAAAAAATTGATGAAGCAATAAGCCATGTCATGGTGCTGACCACGAAAACTTTAGAAGCTGTTAAGGTACTTCTATAAGGTGCTACAGCCAAACATCTGTGTCTATCCATCGAAATAAGCGTAAGAGTCCAAAGCAGAACAAATCCACATACGAACTGTAATAAAATTATAGTGTAATTTTTTATTGCAATTTTTATGCAGTACATGCAGAATGGTTCACATTTTTACAGTTAATTAGTGAATATTACCAATCTTTATCATTGTCATGCTAACGGTGATTTGTACATGCACACCATTAGAACAATTTTTTATACTGTTCAGTTGCCACTTTATTTATCTATTATGTCTCCCTGTAATTTTGTTAAAACAACATTGTATAATAATTTTATTTTTTTATTTAAATAATGGCAGTAATATACAAGTAATATTGTATCTTATTTCAACTTTGTTTGTTTGATAAACTAAAATAGAGAAAGATACAACTTTGTTCTATTCTCCCTCTCATTATTTATTATGGTTATTATTCTTACGTTATCTTTGCTTTTATATTTTGAACAAGTCTTGCAACAATCTATATATAGTAATATATATATTATAATTATACGTATTGTCCACTTTTGGTATCAATAAACATTTAAATCTTAATAAAATAATATTATTACACAAATGTATTCCTTAGGATTGTTCGTTTATTACATGCACATACTGTTGTAAAAGATGATTACGGGACCGTAGTTTTAACATCCTAAATTTCAAAATCTCTACAACTATCAGCCCTATGCCTTATTCTTATTGTTGGTTCCAAAGTGACATTTCAACGCGTTTAATTACAGCCATCTTCCTTATCATCGTACTCTTTCATTAAATCTTTTCTTAACGTAATTCCATGATAAAAGTTTGGGGATAAGATTTTCAAACAACTTGTTAGTATCATAAATTAAAATAAATAATCACATTTTTGATAATTTGCTATATGCATGAAGAATTGTACGTCAATCCATAGATATACAATTTATTACATAAATCGACATAAAGATTTAATCTATGCTTTAAATCTCATAAATTTGAGACGCCAACAGGACGCAAAATAATTTAATTCTAAAAGATCATAGACTGTGTCAAGGACTATCATCATGAATATACAGCTATCGTGGTTGATACAGTCGAAAAATAGATATTATCAAGGGATGAATATGTCTGAGTATCGTACACGATACTTCTGCTATATTTTAT
>JABFQC010005750.1:0-11363 GCA_022817085.1 Psilanteris sp. ZL-2020 | reverse complement strand
GTTGTACTTTTTAAAACTTAAATTGCACTTATTGAAGCTTTTTTTTGCAATTATGACAGTATAACACTGCCATCACAGGATTCGTCGTATACGTTGTAATATTTCATACATTATTTTTCTCAGTGTAGATACATTAATTTAACAAGACGAAATTTAACTTTTATTTTTTTATAGAATTTGAACGTTTATTATTTATTTTTCATATTTTATTAATAACACAAAATTTAACTTGAATAATAAAAAAAGTATTAATATATTTGAAAATGAAGAAACATAAAAATTTGAATAATGGTATTGATATATACAAAATTATATTAAAAATATTATTATAGATGTGACTCATTCTATCTGTACGTAGATATACATTTTGAAATACTTTATTAATTATATGACACATTAATTAAGTTATCAAAACTTAACAATATTGGCAATCAGAATCGAGTTATTTTAAATAAATAGGATGGATTTAAACAAGTTAAAAGGATAAAAAAACATTAAAAAAATAATTAATTTATTCATGAGAAGGTATTGCAAAGAATGATTTAAATAAATTATCTTTTATCTTTATAACAGGGTTGCTTAATTTTATTTTAGAATTTCGCAAAGTGCATTTTATTTTAAAACAGACATTTCATCTACTTTATCTGAATTCAATATTCATCGAAGTTATACTCTGAAAATTATGTTCTTAATCCAAATTTGAAGTTTAACAAGAGTATCAGTACCATAAATTGCATAAAAAAAGAAAGTTTTAATTTTTTCTTTGATGAAAAAGAAAGTTCTAACTGTAAATTTAGGTTTTACTTGCTAATAACTTTTGATACAGAGGAAACACCGATTATTATTATTATTTAATTACATGTATTATATTTATAAATATATATATATAGTATACTCAATTTTTATTTTACAGAGATATATACAAACGTCAGATATGTTACATAATTAATTACACTCTAGGTCGAATTTATTTATGGAGTATATTTCATAATACATTGAAGCAATTGTTTTATCAATAATAAATAGTTATTATTTTAGACATTTCAATCATCTGTTAGCACCCTATCAGTTTAAACAATTGAATACAATAAAAATAGATGTTATAATGTTAGTTTTAATGACATAATAGTGGCTTTGTGTTAAATTTTTTGTAATATAATTAAATTATTATATTGTATTAAATGTACATTAACTTGTTGTTTACCATTATAATCGTCGATTTTAGATTTCAAAGTAAATATAGTACCTTTCGTGATTATTAAACCATTTTGTTTTGCATAATTCAATTAAGTTAATTTTATAGTGTTTACTATCAAATTTAATTTGGAATTAATATCTACATTAAAAATTCATAATTAATGATAATATTACTATTTATGTGAATCATAACAAATGTGAATCATTAAAGTAGAATATTATTTGAATTATAAAAATTCATCATATATATATATATTATCATTAATCTTGTATATATATTAATTTACTGAAAAAAAAAGAATAAAAATTTAAAATAGAGTAAGTTTTGATAATATTAGCCAATATTGACAAATATCAAGTTAAATTAATAACAATTAGCCATGTTTATTTATTTTCAATTTCATATATGATTATAATATATAACATTAACTTGCCTAATTATTATTTAATTTCGTTATTTCGACAGTGATTCGTTGTTATGTGATTTATATAAACGATTTATTCAAATTTGCAACATTAACGTCTATTTTTATAAACATATTTTAAATTAATATCAATTATCTTATTTTTAGCATCAATCAAAAATTGAATTGAAAGAAATAACATTATTAATAAATTGCTTATGATTGAATATTAAAAAAGTTAGTATATTAGACATACAAATTTGGTTTATTTTTTCAAATTTAAGGAATTGAGTGAATAATTTGCAATAAATTGTATATATACTATATTGTATATGTAGTTATACAGTGAGAAAACTAATAAGCATTGCCATTTAAATAGTAAACTTTACCACTTAAAATTCACGATGACAAGTTGTATGAATTTAAAGCTGCATAATATCACATATTTACAGAAATGAAAATGTGTAATATATTACATTCAATGCCTTTTAATGTTATTTATAGAGCATTTGACATTATAAATTGAATTATATTTTTTCTGTAATATTTTTCTTTCTTTTTTTAACTGTTTTTAACTATTCATAATGCCATAAATATTTATAATTCTAGTTTCTATTTTATAAGTTATCTTTGAAATAAAAAAAAGTATGTGAATTTAAAACACAAAATAATTAATGGATTAAATAAGGTTGACATGCAAAAATGTAAACTGTACAGATTTATATTTTTGAAATTGTTTATTATATCTTGATACATTCAAGTAAAAATGTATGTTCACGAAAAATCGTGAAATTATTTAGGATTACTCATACGGAGAGAATAACAGAATTTATCTACAATAATTTAATAAAATTTATAAACATCCATAATTCTTTCTCTGTATTTAATTACCAAACAAATCCGAATTATCGTAACATTGCGGTAATTATTTTTACGAAGCTCCTGCAGCAAACTGCGACAGATGCAGCCGAATCCTGTAAAACGTCAAAATGTTTCATTAAAATCAATCGGACTATATAAAATTCCGCGTTAGCGGTTGGCTGATCAAACCATGTTTAATCGTGACGCGTATTAAAAGGCGTAATGTTGTTACGACGTTTGTCGTTGAACGGGTGCTAATTAAAAGCTCGAAAATTGACGCGAGAGGTACGAGTTCGCGAAAGAGAGGCTCGATTGCCCGCACGATCGTTGAATCCCCATAAGCGCATCGTCCCGCTCGAGGCACCCCCCACCCCGTGGCTTCGTCGGCACGAAGCACGACGATCGGTCTGTGCGCTCGGCTTTATTTCAGCTGCGATTCCGACAGCCGACTCAGTAGCGCGACAAACGTTGACTTACGGGTTTCGTTGGTTGCCTCGGTTGCGTGTTGGTGTGTCTCGGCAGATAAATCCTCCCTCTTTGTGTGCGTACTCAGAACACAAGGCGAACTCGTCGGCGCCACACGAGCTCCTCGCACGGTGAGTAACTGGTGTTGTTCGCGTTTACCTCGTTCGTTTTTGCCCTCCACGTCGTGCCGAAACTGGCCGGCGAGCGGAACGAAGCGTGACGAACGTGCGAATGGCCGCGAAGCCTCCTGTTTCGCGATCGACGCGACGTCGTCCTGCGAACAGTTTCGCCCCCGGAACTCGGCCGAAAGTCACTCGCCCATTGACATTTGGACGCGCCCGAGCTTTGTTTACGTTCCGGCTTCGTTGGCCGTCGGTTTTGTAGAGCCTCCCGAGGCCGACGATGCGGTTCGGCTTTTGCTCGAGAAGAGTGCTTCGGGCGACTCGGATTCAACCCCTCGCGTGAACCGCGCAATCGATAATTCGAGCGGGCCGAGCTGGAGGCGAGCGAACGCGGATCGGAATGTTGAAATTCGTCGCCGCGGAGACATGTGCTCTCGATCGTAACGCAAGGACTCGCGCGCGTTGTTATTCATAAATGAGTACGTCTGGCTGATGAACTTGGATCGATCGGCCGCCGCGGGTTCAAGGCGGTTTAGGCGAATCGGCTTTATCGGGGTATTCGGCGCTCGGCGACGCTATTTCGGGCGCGTCGCGGGGGGTGCCGAGGGTGGCGCACAGGCCGATGGGGTATTCGGACGACGCGCGTGTCGCGGCTGGGTGGGGCCGCGCCCGGAAAGGGACTAATGCGCGCGTGTCCAAGCCAACGGGCTCGGCGCTCGCTCGGTGTCATCGTACCGAGAAACTCGCTCGAGCATCCTGGAAATTTTCCTGTTCGGTGGGTCCCCACGAACGCCCGCACGCTTTCCAAATCATTTTAGCCTCCAACGTCTTTGTTTCCGTCTTCCTTTCTTTCCATCCTCCAACTTTCCCCCGATCGTTAAATCGCTTATCTCTTAATTCCAATCGGACGAAATTGTTAATCCGAACGCCGAACCCGACACGCAATATCATCGTAATTTCTTCAATTTCTTGAGTCTCTAATCTCCGAGCTGGGCGCAAATTGCGAGCGCTTTTTCAGCGCACAACCGTGCGCGGCGTTTGCGCACGCCATTCAATTGACCAATTATGAAACCGAATTGATTAAAATCTGATGCTTTCCGAATGTAAACACAACGCGTCGCACGCGTTGTCCTTACGCTGCTCGCGCTGCGACGATTCAACGTAGTAATACATTTTGCGTTACAAGCAATTCATCCAAAATCAATTGCAACAACTACACGACCGACCACGTGTCTCGGGTTATTACAAATGACCAACAGCAGAATTCGAACCTTAATTGGATCTGTATTCCATTATACGTTCGTCCGTTGTTATGACAACTGTCAACTCGTCAAATGCACGTCACAGATAAACGGAAATATCATGAACCTATGGTAGTAACGCCGAATCCGAAATTAACATACGTTGATAAAAAAAAGTGACACAAAATGATAAAGAACAAAAATGACACAATTGTTATCAAATATTCTATTCGTTCTTAAATGATGCGAACTTAAATTGAGCGTAAACAATAGTTAAATGTGTCTTAAAGATTCATAATGATAAAATATGTTAATACCGGCGTTGATAAGATAATTCAATTTTTGAAAATCGTTAAAAAATGGAGAATGCCGACATCTTTAAACCGTCAGACTGCGACGATATTTTTTTGTTAAGAATTATTGTTTTACTATGAAACAAAACAATCGAGTGCGATATTGGTCGACAAATAAGATTATCCTATCCTATAAGTCATAGTGATAATTTTCTTTGTTGACAGATATTCCGTCAGACTGTTTATTTTTTACGAAAATTGCATTAAAGAATCACCGCAATCTTAGTTAAAAATAACTGAACACAACAGTCAACTAAATTTCTAACTAATTTTTGTTTTGAACTACTTTTAATGCGAATTTAATTATTTGTACACAACCGACAAGTCACTTTTAAGCCAAATTTTCTCACAAGATCAGATGCATATCGTAGGCAAGAAATGATTAACCGACGATAAAAGTAATTGACGTAAATGAGACATTGTTCAAAAGGAGCTACATTCGATGTGAAATATAAGTTGCTGAATAAACAAACACCGCGAGCATTTTTCGTGTATACTGAATTGACGATTTGAAAGAAACTATATCCGCAGAATGGCGCGCGTACACTCGCTCGTTCGAACATCAATCGAAAACCATCATAAACACCCGGACAAAGTAGGACGTAGAAATTGTACACAAAAATGATTCATATATATCGGTTAATAATCGTATGCGTCTTAACAACCATCGTGTCACTTTTTTCGTCATTTATATTAAATGCTTGGCTACGTAAGAAACGGTTTTCACGTTACTTTACAACTTAACTTTCTCGCGCTATTAAGACATTGGAATTAATTTATTAGTGTTAATTACTTCGCGCTTGACGCAAATGAATTATTTTCGACAGATGTCACGGCGACGTTCCAGGTTATTGAATCGAAAGATTAATTTGATTATCGGCACAGTTAGTTTCGAGTCTTAGCCTCGTCGCAATAGCGACGTTTCTTTTCTTTCTTTCTTTTCTTGCTTGAATATTAATTACGCGCGGCCAAAGGGTCTATCCCCCCTTCCCCGTCGCCCGCTCATAAAAGCAAACTTTTTTTTCAGCCACTGCGCTACCGATGCTTTTTAACAAACAAAGACGCTTTGTGCTCTAATGCGTTACTCGGGGAATACACAAGACGAGTCAAAGCTTTCGACATGAAAGCCAAAACAATAGAAAATGCTTTCTAATGTTTCGTTCACGAAACGCCTGCGATAAATCTGGTTGCTTTTCCGAGCCAAGTTCCGGCTTTTCACGGCGCGAAGGAATTAAATTATTAAACCGATGCGCGCGTATGAATCAATCGCGGTAGGTGTCAATCGACGCGACCGAGGGAAACGCTCATTTAAATTGTAAATCGAAAAGAGGAAATCCATTCGTCGCGTCGTCGAAAACAAATTTCTTTCCAAATTATATGCGGCGCGCGTTTCGTTAATTAAGCGCGCGCGACGCCTTCCGACTGATTGCAAAACGATTCCGAATAAAATTGCACGCAATTTGTGTTTCGGCATTCAATTAAGCCGAATGCAACGCCGCGCGATAATCGCGGCTTCTGCGACGGTTTTCGTACTTTTGAAAGCCGCCGCGTCGAGTCGTATATGAAATCCTCATTTGGTTGCCATTGTGCGGGCTGACAAAGTCGTGCGGCGATTATGAAAATTTCCCAGCCGAGCGCGGCAAGGAGTGGAAAAGTGTCGGGCGCGATGCAAAGCGTTGCGTTGTTAAGAGGATTACTTTCCCGGCCGCGGATTTATCTCTCGGAGTGTAACAATTCGGGTTCGGAAAAGGCTTTCGAAAATTTCTCACGGCGCGTTATTAAGGGCCGCGCGCGTAATTGGATCTTTTGCTTTAATGAAAAAGGATCGCGAGGTTTACGGCTTGCTGCAATAAACGAACGTTTTGTCGGAGCCGTTACGTTTAATTGGAATTGTAAAATATCTATTGTGCGTCTTGCGTAACAATTTTTTATGCCCTCTTCTACGATAGACTTTTACGCGCTCGCCTCGAAGATGGTATTGTAAACAACAGCGCCAGATAAATCTAACGCCGAAAGCAAATTTATGACTCTGTGTATTTAAGTACGTATATATATATATATATATATATATATATAACTGCGTTTAACTGCGTGGCAGTACGACTCGAGTTCACTTATCACGATCTAATCTTTAACCTATTACAACTACCAAATGTCTATTAACGCCATCGTCGAGTTCGGGCAAACACGTCGAACAAATAATTGAATGGACCAAAAGCCATCGCGCGAATGCGAGGAAACGATTTTGAACGAGAACAGAACGATAATAATAATAAAACTATCACGCCGCGCAGATTTGAGCTTGCTTCTTTGATTTGGGTCAACGACTTCGTTCCATCAAGCACCCGAACGACTCAAACCGTTGTCGTATGCATTGTTTATATCGCCATCAATTAAACCACCGGCTAATTCAATTGAAAGACGCCGTTCAAAGCGGCTCTCGGCTCTCGTCGGCACGTAGGCGCTGCGGGCCAAAAAATGATTCAATTTTTTTGCGACGCTCCATCGCACGAGCTCCGCCTAATTGTGCTCGTTAATAGCGCATTACGCATTTACATCACTAAACGCGAGTCCCTTTGCGCGAGCACGTGCTTGGCGTTCGTGAATGAGAGCGCGCTCTGCCCCTTAACGCGCGCTTCGCTTCTGTCGAAAATCCAATCGAGAAGCTCCGACATCGCATCCGACGAACTCGCGTGGTTATTAGAGGAGCAATATTAATCTGGACTAATACAAAAATTCTTATCGGTTTTCTAAAATATTGTTTTCAATCAATTTTACGACTCGGTGCACCATTATCTGTAAATAATAAAGCCAACGAAATTAGATCGTACGTTTTCATCTATCACTTTTGGCTATTTTGGATATTTTTGATTGGATTTTTATTTTGAATAAGCGCTTGCAGTCATCACAGAAATTTTACGAAATCGTTACAATTTTTTGTTTGTGTGAATTTAAAGACGAATCCATTCCATTTGTACATACGCGCCCGCGCGATTTCATTAATTGTAATACCGACTTTGACTTTTGTTTCAATTACACCACGCGATTATTTTTAATTCAGTTTATGAATTGTAAACACAGAGTATAAGAAACGAACAAACGTTTACGCGCGAGCGTATTTTGCAGTTAATCGACTAAAAATACTAACTTACGCGTAGTATTAATAAACGGTGAACTTATGTTTAACAGTCATAATGGTACTCGCAATTTTCTTTATTGATTTTTAAATAAACATCCGCCGAATGTATACTTTATCAGTGTAATTGAAAAGCAAGAAGCGCGTCCGCTCATAAATTGGTTCGAACGTAACTTAATTTGTGAAATATAAGTGTCTCGTTTGTCGTGGTTAAACGCGGACTGGAAAGTGTTCATTGTTCTGTCGAACGGCTGGTAAAAATATATATGATTGAAGCGAAAGAAAATAAAAGTTATAATCCATGGTCACCGGAAATACGCGCGATCGTGATCGGTATAGCGATCAGTGGATCCAAAGCATCCCGAGCGACTGGCTGGCTCGCTCGCGCAACTACGAATATCTTGAAGAGGAACGATAATCGGCGACCGTTAGAGAGATGCCCGATGCCATCGACCGACTTCCTACATATACAACGATAGCGCGATAGACCAACCGCGCCGGAGACTCCTTCCGCGTGCAACGCCGAGATACGCCGCATGCCGACTTCCTCGCCGAGCGAACCGACGTATTATTCTGTTTGCTCTCGGCTGTAAAAATGAGATACTCCGAAAAGCAATATTAGCCTGCCATTTTTCGCAACTCGCTTATATTTCCGATTGCGTGTTTATTCACGAAATCGATTTCAAACGCGAAAACGGATAGACCGCCATTGCCAGGCGGCTTCTAATCAGATAATACAACAAACCCCATGTTTTAAACATACGCAACGACTCGGAATTTATTGAGAATGAAGAATAACCGTTGTAACCATGCAGACCGCGTTCATTATGTACTCGTTAATTCAAATATTCGGTAGTCTACGTGTAATTAACTTTAATTAAGAAAATCAGTTGATATAAAAATATGCTTTCTCATGTATGTATATATATATATATACAGACACACGGAACAAATATACTGTTGGACCAACAACCCAACCTGCTAAGCATTGCAGATAACTGGACTGTAAAAAAGTACAGTGCCGGACTGTAACAGTTTAGTATTCACATTCTGTTTGTTTTCTTTAGTTCTATTTAGTGAGGTAAAATTATATCAATACAACAACAAAAGACTTATTTTAACAGTACGAATGCAATTTATGTGTTTTAGTTTTGACTCTGTCTTATCCCTTTTTTTTCTCTTTTTGGAGGTTTTTGTAAGACTTGTATATCTAATTATTTATACATAAAAATTAAACTTAATAACTATTATGCAATGTACATGAAATATATATATATATATATAGTCAATTATCCAACGTATAAAATAATTTACAAAAACGTTGAAGATATTATCAAAATTAAAAGAAAATTAGACACGTTTTGGCAATCTTATTAATATACATGGTATGGTAATTTCGGTTTACAAATCGTGTTCCATCGGAAACGCTTCGATACACTATATATGCGTTCCTGTTCAAATACATTTGCTCCATTTAGATGGATACAAACTCTGGACAAATGTTTATATATAGAATGCAATATTATGCTACAACACTTTTCTTCGACTACACTGTACTTTGTTTTGCTCAAAGTAACTAATACACAAACCTATTCTCACATATGTTGTCTGTCACCTATTGTCTCAGACATTAAATAATATTTTGATAAATTTCAATTCTTTTATTGCACCGTAATTAAATCTAATGAAAACAACACAAAATTATGCTCATTGTATCTCGTTTTGAAAAAAATTCCATAAAATGTATGATATGATAAATTTCATCAAGAACTAGTTGAAATAAACAACTCCTCGTTGCTATGTAGACCTCTTCCAATTTAAAACCAACGAATGTATCATAATAATGATATACGCCTTTTTCTATTTAATAATAACTAAGATAATGTTACACTGAAGAAAAAAAAATCAACCGTAAGTGTTATATCGTATATTGATTTATGAGTTCATTAATTGAAGTAAATGGCGTATCTTGTTTGATTGATTGCATGCGATATATATCAAATTTAAAGGATTCGCTTGCATGGTCAAATAATCTATTCTTTGCGCGATAGCGATCGAACGAAGAATTTGGTGACTTATTTCATGAACGCGTAGCAAAAAATTTTCATTGATATAATTACTATAGCCGTAACGGTACTCTCGAAATATATAACGGGAGATCAAAATAAATTTCTTTATAATAAGAAATAAAATATGAAGAGAAACCAGAAAATGATAAAAGTCCGTTAGAGTTTTCAATTCACTAGATTCATTACTTTGGACGACGTTGGTTACTGCTTTTGATTTATTTCGTAGACTGAATCATGGGATTTAATTATTACGCGTTACTATATTAAATCAACGAAAATCTACAAAGCCAATCGCTTGACCGTATAACCTCAATTATAAAAGTATAATTCAATTCCAGCGATCGTGTATAAAAAGACGGATTAATAAGTAATATAACTTTATTGTCTGATAATTTGCCTCGCGTTCTAAGAAGCGTATACACTTTTTACGGACGCTATTCTTTTCGCGAATAGCGCGATTCCTCGTAGGCTGTGTTCAATTTTTACAAAACGAACGCAAAGCAACGCGCGCGTAATTATTCTCGGCATAGCTTCGATTCAATTAAAATTTCCGGAAATGATAATGATCATAATTAATATCATTCAGTTAAATGCATTACGGTTAATGCGTTGGCGAAACGGATTTCGTTGGCAAAAAGTAAAGGAAATGAAGAAGAAAAGCATCGTCGATACAAAAGATTTGTTTCGCCACGAGCGTGGAGAGCTGCAAAGGCGAATCCTTAAATGAACGGAATTAAGGAAACGTATACGAATATAAAACTCTGATTGTGATGGTGATTACGTTCAAACCACCGTTATTATATCACGAATGTTTAACGTATATACATCATATATATAGAGAATTAGTGCTTTATGTTACAAGAACAAAAGTAGATATAATCGCCGTTTGGTTTTTTTCTTAATTTTGCATGTTTTATTTGTTTATATAAATATACGTATAATCAAACAAATAACAAAATAAAATAATACTAATGGCTCTGACGATTAACAATTGCCAAAAATATATATATTTATACGATTAATGTTGCGCATGACTGAACGTGAAATTTAAACTTCATCGACTTATGGGGATAACAACTCGTTGCACATGATTGAAAAGTTACAGCATTATTACGGTAAATCGCGTATATACTGCTCATTATAGAAGTAACTTGAGCATCATTCGAGGCAAGTGGGATTCTTCTTAATAGTTGCGGTATAAATTTGTTTCCGTTAGAATGTAGGCTGTTGTTCTTATAATCGCTTATCAAAGTATTATTAGCGAACTAACTTTATGCGTCTGAAAGTCATTTAGTCGTCTTAAAATGAAATTATACTTCGAACATCTCTCTTTCCCTATCTACCGAAAGTATTATTACATATATATATATATATAATAATTTGTATAAACATAAAATATATGCACTATCATCTGTTTATAATTATTTGTTACGTGAGCGATAAAAAATTTGCATATCGCGTCGATAAACAAAAATAATTGTAAATATTTGTTTAAAATTATACGCTGGCGTTTAC
>JABFQC010005749.1:0-11363 GCA_022817085.1 Psilanteris sp. ZL-2020 | reverse complement strand
GCACTGAGCAGGACCAATTGCAACTGGTTATGTTGTCCGTCGGGGTTGCCATAGTCGCAGTGGCGACGCTCGGTATGCGCAACGCGTCGAACGAAGTGGCGCTCGTGTTGGAGCCAGCGCGCCACGAGTGTCTTCGGGTGGGTCCCCCGATGACCTCCAACCCCGGCGACGGTATGGAACTCAGCGAACCCCGGTACCTCGTGGCGTACAGGTCGCTCGACAGACGGCACTCGCAGGGACTGGGCAGGCCGGTGTTGGGATTGTATCGACCGGTCCAGTAGCCGCTCGGGGAACCCAGGGACTCGCGCCGATGGATTTCCGGCGTTCGAAGACCACTGCGCGAACAGTTGTTGCTGTTGTTGTTGTTGTAGCAGGCCTGAAAACATAATGCAAACGTTTTAGTTTGACACGAATAATTCAAGCTCGCATCTGCGGGGGAGGGGGGGGGGGCAAAATTGTTGCAATTAATGCGCAATTATCGTGCAATTGCATTGCGCCGTGCGAGTCGTTTCAAACGCGGATTAGAACATAATTTTAAGCGCTGAGAAAGAGTACGAAGCATCCAAAGTTGGTAGCACACGAAACAGTTTACATTATGACGCGGGATCACGCTTTCTTCTGCAACCAACGGCAGAATTATCTCGTGGGCGCCGACATGCAAACGCAAACGAATCAATAATTAAATGTTGTTTATTCTTTAACAAAATGCGGGTTAAGTACTGGAGATGGGGAGAGAAAGGGGAAGAAAAGAGAGTTGGAGGGGTGGTTTTTCAAAAGCAAAATTGTGATTTTTGATTTATAATTGCGAGCCATTGGTGTAAGTTATTGCAACCAAAATTTGCAGTTGGAAGTTCATGTCGTTGGTGCCATTGGCGCCAATATCATCAGCCTCTAATTGCCGTTAGAAATTACTATTTAATGTATCGCGTGATAAATTATGGTTTCTAAATTGATGCGAGTAATGTTTGATCTAATTTAAATGAAATGGACTATGGGTTTAAGGGATAGAACTGATTGGTACACTGAGAAAAATTTGTCATTAAAAATTACTATATGTATGACAACGTGGATCTAAATACACTGTAGCATTTATAAATTTACAGAATTTATGAATAAAGATATTATGCAACTGAAAATGTTTACCATACTTTACGGGCAAAATTCTAATACTTCTAATAATTACATACAGATGGCTAGTAATTAATTATATAAATGTTCTTTATGCCAGCGTTTTCACATATATGGTAGAATTAATTAAAAATACAGCAATTTTTGTGGCAACTTTTTTCTCAATGTACACTGACAAAATGAAAATGTACAATTTACATTGTACTCATTGGTTGACGTTGTTTACTATTCAAATTGTAAGACTGATACTATTTGAAATTGTACGACTAACGATGTACATAGTCCTCCTTACAATTTTATTTTCTCAGTGTACAAGCAATAAAGAGTTCTAAATTAATACATATTTATGAAATTACTGTTTTATATAGTATTTATCTTTTCTTTCTTCGATTAAATTTGTTAATATTTTTAAGTCGACTGTGTTCAATTCTAATGTAAAAAATAATTTTAAATCACTTGAATTGGACGACTGATTTGGTAATACTTTTACTTTTTATTTTAAACATTTACATACTGCTAATAAAATAATTTATTGAATTTCAAATTATTTTCCAATGTTTGATGCTTCTTAGCGTTTCTCATAAAATAGTTTAACTTTGTCTTTCTATTTGACTCTTACACATATTGATTCAGTCTGTAAAAATGTGTCACATAACTACGAATCTTTATAAAATTGTAAACACTTTATTTAGATATTATTTATGTATAATTTATATATTATCATATATATAATATTATTATATGTCTAAACATAATAATAAAACTTTTACACAAAAGAATAACCAGTTTAATAAATAATTTAATTAATAGTGAATAAAATGTGATTGAAAATTACAATTTGAATAATTTGAATTTTTATAAACAACTTTTACATATAGATGTTTCTACAAAAATAAATATAACAAATTTTCTATAATCAAAATAAAAATACTTTGATACTGCGATACATACGCTTTTATTTGCTTAAAATCCCGTTATTCTCTCCGTATAAAATTTCATTGAAAAAACAAAGTTGTATAAATCATACAAACATTTTTCTCAAAGGTATATGCCATTGTATCCAATCTTTGAAATTTTTATTTAAATTTTTCTATGTTGAAATATCATAAATAAAAATCATTTTCGTTTCAATTATTATATACATTACTTTACTTGTTAATATTATAATCCAGCTATGTCTACAGCTGACATTAATCAGATTCGTAGATTTATCTCTGCCATATCATAAGTTTATCCTTATATTAGATTACCAACTCCCCTTTATCTTAATTATTAATCTTATTTTCTGATTAGCTTATTTGAAAAGTCGACAAAGTACATAAAAGTTGGGGTAACTGTGTACAAATAAAATACATTAAATAACGACAAATCTATAACTTTTTTATATTTCCTTGTCCATTTGTTTTAGACATGTATCCCTAAAAAATAAAATTATTCAAATCTTGTCCAATAACCAAAAAATACATTCAAAATATATTCAATAAATATCACTAATTAACATAGTGTGAATTTTAAATTTCAATTCTTCAATTTTTTCCTCCCTTTTAAATTTAAAAAGCTACAACAAAGGACAAAGAATAATTAAAGCAGATTAATTTCCAAATGGTATTATCATGTACCAATCAAAGAATTTCAATCCATAAAACTTGAAGCTGTGACATCATTTGACTAATAAAATATAAATGGATACCGTAAGATTTCACTTATTATAAGTGTTATGACACAGTTTCACTAATTACATCCGTTGTTATTTTTGGCCTATTATGCATTGCAGTTGTCTATTCTGCTCATTATATTATTCCTGGTTGTAACAAATTGATAAAAATGATTGAACATTTTCCAACTCCTATAAAAATATCCATGTTTTGTATGCAAAATAATTAATCCGGATAAAAAAGGAACATGTAATCAAAATCAGTAAAATTGAACAAAGAAGAAGAAACAACTAGAAACATATATACACCTCGGGTTATATTTGGCATAATAATTTATCTCTTACTCAGATGAATATTCAAAGGGATATTAATGTTCAAAGTCGACAGTGCAAGCACAGTTTTACACTCCGACTACATGAATTCACTTGTGAACAAAAGATATTATACCTTTGGAATTCATCTTTGCAATGAATAGGGCTCAATTATCAATGTAAATTTGTATAATTACGCTGTCTACTTTATATGTGATTTTTCAACAATTGTATATTATTATAGTGTAATAACACATATACATTTCATATAAACATAAAAAATAACTTATATTTATTAACTTTTAAAGATATTTTCATTTTCTTGCAATAATTATTTGTATTCTATTTAATATATATTCACTATTAATTTTCACATTATCAGTAACAACACCAGATTTATGTTTTATAAGATATTTCCACAAATGTTAATGAACGACTTGTCATCACTACGTCATACAGTTATTAAAAAGTAGTTTGTCAATTAAATTTGATTTGTATTTTTCATTTAAATAATATTAATATATGATTTAAATATATTAAAATTATATATTTATATATAACAAATTATACATTAATTTTTTATTCGTGTACAATATTCATCCCTAGTAAATACAAAAATATGTTCCAAATGAATTATCAATATATTACAAATATGTTTAAAATATATAAAGTATATATTTTTCAATGCAAAAATATACCGTCGATATATTACAAATACATTTTCATTTTTATTAGACACGCGTTCAATAAAAATCACAAATACGATATCGCATGGTATGATTATTAGTTTCTATTTTCATATTTTATTCTTCAATGATTCAGATTTAAACTTTTTCATTTGCTATATATAATAATAACATTCAATGCACATATAAATTCATATTATAATAATAACAATAACGACGATGATATTGAATTAAACAGGCGCGTTCAAAATTGACCTGCCGCGTCTTTGAAAAGCTTCGCGTTCGCAATACTTGACTAAACGGTTAACACGTGTAGCCGTGCCATTACAATATAAGTTTAAAAGCGAATTCGCAGTACAATTAACAGAACGCAATTAGTATCGCGAGTTAAGCAGGTTACAATTACGATAACTATGGTACATAAAAGCAACGAGTCGAGCTCGTGTCAGTGTGTGCGATGCCGGAGGAAAGTTAGTCTCCAGCCGAGTTCAGCGGGCACGAACATAAACAGGTTACACTCTGATACAGTTAAAACGCATATCGGATGTTCCAATTCATTAACAATCGATCGAACCGTTCCAAAATTGTTACGACACGCGGCGTCGCGGCTTCTTTTTTTCTCATCTTCATTTTCATGCGTTTCAAAGTCACACAAAGCTATAGGTGTCCATGCTAATTCCTAATCAAACCTGAATAAAAACTCAAAAAAGAAAAAAAAAACAAAGAAATACAAGTAGAACAGGACAAAAAATTGACAAATTAAAACAAAAACAACGAAGGACAACGGGAAAACGAAACAAACATATACTGTAGTTATAAATAATATATAAAAAAACATAAATAAAAACAAATCAAAAACAAAACAAAAACATTAAAGAACGAAGGAAATACAAAACGTAAACAAATGAGATCGAAACAAAAAATGTAAATATAAACAAACGAAAATAAGCAATTTGATTGGCGTGGCAATTCAAAACAAAAACATTAAGGAACAGAAGAAATACGAAACCGTAAACAAACAAAATCGAAACGAAAATAAACAACAAACAGAAATGAGGAATTGGATTTGTATTATGCGCGGCGTAAGTGCGCATTCAGTTGCCCCGAGTATGTCGTCGTTGAATTTCCAATAGACGACGTTTTATGTCAAACAGACGTAAACGGAACGCAAACATACGCGGCTAACAAAAGCGACAAACGTAAAAGAAGGGACGCGGAAAAAGAACGAGTCTGCTTGGCTAAAATGAACGTTTCTTTAAGCGCAAATCGCTGAGAAGGGATTCGGGGAGTTGCCAGCCGACTTTCTATTCAAATCATAGAAACGGCAGCTTTTTAACGCAACGCGAGAGTGCTGCTAAATCACTGTTTGGAAATAAGCGCAACTCGCGCGATCGTCGGAATGACGAGGCCCACGTGACGCGAGTCTTGGGAGCAGTTCGTTTTATTTCGCGAACTCGCTTTAACGATCAACCGTGGATTTGACATTTTTTTTGTTTCTTAACAGAAATGCATGTTTAAGAGCAGTTTGAAAACAAGAAATTTGCAAAAAAAATAATAATAATAACAATACATCGATAAGTCTAATTCAATATAAAAGCGATCATATAAAAACAAATATAAAATAATAATTAGCAAAATGATTAACATAATGGATAACTGAATAACGTTTATTCAGTTTTTACAATTAAAATTTTTTTGACGCTAATAATCACACGAGAATAATGAAAGAAGACGATCGTAAACTGAAAATTAATGTGGTTATTTTAATATTGCCAATAATAAGAAAGGGACAAAATGGCTAACAAAGAAAATTAAAATGACAATAACGAAATTTGACACTACTAAATTGAATATAAACAAAAACATACACACAAGACTTCAATGACAAGGTATTTATTTACATTTTGATAATAAAGAAAACAGGAAACCGAGCAACAAAATAAAAAACAATCACATTAATGCAAGTAAATAAAACCAAGCAAAGACAACATTCCGCAAACAGCGATCCCGTAAAATTTGGGCTCAAATCAATATTCCACTTCATTTGTCTTTGTCGGACTTAATTGTTTACATATTTTATTCCACAAAACAGCTTATTTTGTAACGCGACGACCTTCGATACCCCCATTTGCCCAAAACAAAACAAAACCAATTCTCGGAATGAAAAAAACCACCCCCGTCGTTTCAACAACGACGCATTCAAGGTCATCGGCTCACCTGCGTATGCGTTTCCTGGCATAGGTGGTCGGCGCTGCGCGACAATTCCGGAACCATGCTCGTGAAACTAATGTCCGACAACATAACTCTTCGGGCTTCTCTGGTTTTCTCCGACAGACGCAATTTGCCCGGCCCCGGGATCCCAGTCGGAAGAGCGAATTTACTCGGCAGGGTGGTGAACGTGTGCGCCACTTTGTGCGCCAGGTAACTTTCGGATCGCCATTGCGCCGGCAGTGCGGAAATGTCGGTCTGGGCTCCGGATTCGCGACGCGCGCCACAGGTGCGGTAGTCCACGACCGGTCTCAGGGGCGCGTTCGAAGCGTTCATGCCGGCGCTGCTTTTTCTTCGGCTATTCAACGCCAGAGCTTCTCTGTGAATGATGGGCCTGAAATCGTCGTCACAACCAAGTCAATATCATTTGCAAGAACGATGCAATTCAATTCGACGGCGTTCGTTTCAACGAAATAATAATATTTCGAATTACAAATCGCAAGCAACAACCATGCTTACGGCAAATCAAGACGTTTGAAATGTTTTTAATAACGAACACGAAATTGTAAACACTACAATGCAGTACGACCTTTATAAGCCGTGTTTACAAACAATACGAAATCGTACCCAACGATATAGTCAATGTCACTGTCTATTGTGCTTTTATTTTTATTTCATCCTTTGTATTTTGTTATTATTGCAATGCTAATAATTATTGTAACGCGAAACAAATATTTATTATCAAGCCGAACGAGTATTTACAGTGCAATTTCACGAAATGATATTAAAGAATTCGTTCGTCCAACAACAAAAGCCTTTTTCTATGTAATAAAAAAAGAAGAAACAAAAAAAAGGAAAGAAAGAAAAGACAGAAAAAAAACATCGCCTCGAATAAATGAAAAAAAAAAAAAAAAAAAAACGACACACAAACAAGACGCGCGCGGACAATAAACAAATAACGTAAATAATAAACATCGCGCGCGAAATAAGACTTCGTCTGAATTACAAAGAACAACAAAACATCCCGGAAATTTGTTCCGCGCAAAAAATTGTAAATACAAACACGCGTTGCAATTATTTCAATAAAAACGATGACTCGTTTCGACCTATTATTTCAATCTACACCTCGTTTTGCAACACTTCTTACACGATCGAACGTTGTTCTTCCTATTTTAATCGTCTCGTCGTTGTTGCCTTATTGGTTGCAATAAAATTCCACAATTTCCGAGTTTAATGCCCACTTGTCTCGAGGTGAATTTAAAACAGCAACGCTATTACGTTTTATACATCAAATCAACGCGCGCGATTAGTGAACATACGTTTGTAATTGTCATTGCTCAAACCGCTCGATTAAGTTTTTCATTTCGATCGAATTATTCAAATTAGTCGAAAGTTTAACATCAGCGACCGATTAGTCTCGTAACGAAAAACCAGAAACAATTCAAAACAAAACCGACTGCGCCACCCATTCATCAAGGACCACCAATTCATATTATCTTTGTTCGATCGGTAAACGAACATGTGTGATTGTTGTTACTCGAGTGTCATTGACTAAAACCCGGAATTGAAATTTCTTTAACCTGTTTTGGTTTATTTCCTAACGGAAATAAAAATGAAAACAAATAATTAGAAAAAATGTCAACTTCGCGAGAACACGCGCACTTTCGTTTTCATTTGTAAACATTACTCGCTCGCCGATAAATCATACCAAATTACTAATAATGCTTCGACTCGCGCAATTGCCGTAACACGTTAAATGAACCGCGCGACGTTCCTTCAACTATAACAATTGATAATTAGCGTTTCTTTAATAATTCGTTAAGTGTTTCTAACTCGTTGCAATAAACGTTGGAGTAATGAGTCACGGCATTGCTAAAAATATACACGCCGCGCGTTTTCTTCGAACAATTTAAATGAAATCGATAAACAAATTGTACGAAACATTAAAAGACGCGGTACGACACGAACGGCAAGGAGTCTTGCTTTGAGCCAGACGAGACTTAATTTGGTCCTTAATTAAAGAGTCGTCGATTGTATTTTCGTGGAAACAAGTTAATTAATTGGCCTTTCGAGTGAACCTCGCGCGCACGTGAACACGGTTTGTTTATATCGTTTGTTTTGAAGTCGATTCAAATGATTCATTTTTGTTTTGTTTCACTTACGTCAAGGTTGTTCCAAGGACACCGTCCGAAACAATATTTTTATTATCGCAGCGAACGCTTGATAGATGCGGGTGGCGCAGTCGCGTCGCGAGGAAAATTTATTTCACGTCGCAATTAACAACACGAATTATTCAATTATCTTTTTCTTCCATTCGAACACGTGTACGAAAACAATGCACGACTGTTTTTTTTCCCGTGAAAAATTTGTTTTATCTGTCGCACGCCGTACCGCCGGGTGTTTATATTTATATGCGTGTATGTGTGTGTGTCATTCAGGGTGGTGCGGTGTTTATAGTGCTATTGAAATATCTGTTTACATTGTCAACATTAAACGTAAACAGATATGTTCCGTTTGTTTTCCTTATTTGTATCGGAGATCTTTCAATACGCTTTACAATAATAAAAATAATAACAACAACAATAACAGAAATGATACTTTTTTTTGTTATTACTAGAAACGATTCGCGTCGATCACTGTTATTTTTTTTTATTTGTGATATTATTTGTATTTATTATTATCGTAGTTATCATTTTCCGATCAAGCTTTTATTTGTGCCTGAAATCAAGATCGCTTCTTCGCGATACTAATTCGCAATAGATTTGATGAAACAAGTGGGAATCGCACGTGAATTGAATACGGTCGAAGCCTTGTGCTTTTAAACAATGATACGAACAGCTGATAATAACGCGAGAAGTTGAATCGCGACTTACATGCAACTCGTAAAATGCTATCACGAAACGTCAACAATGCTTCGACCGAATTACATTCGCACGTCGAAGCTCTTATTTTTAACGAGAAATCGTGCCGTTTTGGCTTATTCTTTCGCGAGCGCGCGGAAACCGAGGCAAAGAACAAACTTTATTGCCTTCAAGTGGAACTCTTAAAGAGTTTTCTAAATGGAAAAAGTGGTTGGAGTTTCAGCCTTCGAACCTAAGCTGGAACATTCTTTAATCAATTTCCGGTACCAAAAACGGAAGAGCAATATATATATATATATATATATATATGTTAATAGTATTCTTTACTCGTGAAAAAGTGTATTGTTTTTATATTATTTATTTTGTGGATAAAATATTGCAATATATAAACAATGATGTTTTCAGTTTTATTCGTTCATTATTTATTGTTTATATAAATAAGTAAAACAATAATACAACCGAACCTACCCGATGAAATGTTTGTAAACATTTGAGTTCACTTTAATATCAATATTGTTCCATGAAAATTGAAAAACAAATCCAGGAATCGAAAATGTTTAATTTTCAAAATCGTCAATAGGCACCAAGGTTGCCGAACGTTTGTTTCCAAACATCTGGACACTCTTGACCTTGCTTATTCTTATAATCAACCCTACACACCTACATCATCTATACCTAATGATATATTAAAAGCAGAAACTCAACCCCCGTACCCCAAAACAGGTCCGTTACCTATAAGCCATCATGAACGGCGCCGCGAGCGTGTTCCTCCGGATGCTGTTTTTCGCGTTCTGATCGACGGGCTCCTCCTCCAGGACCCCGCACTTGCTGATGTCCGTCTCCACCAACACCGAACACTGCGACCACATCTTGTTCAGCCGCGTGCTGCTGCTCTCGTCGAACCGGTCGATGCTCTCCTCGCGGTCGATGCTCGAGCTCTGCGACGAAACCGGCTCCTCCACGGACGAGTTGATCTTGTCCCCGGCGCCGTTGCACACCAACTCCTCGGCCAGGTCGATCGACTTGGTGTACTTGAGGGGCTGCGGCGCGGCCTCCTCCTGGCGCGGCTGCTGATCCAGGCTCTTGGCCTGCTCCTGCTTCGGGCGGCGCTGCGGCTGGGGCCGGCGCCGCTGGCGCCGCTGCCTGCGCTGGTCCTCCCCCGGCCAGTTCTCCTCGTTCTCCGTGATCGACACCAGGTCCTCCTGCAGCCCCACGTTCTGGCACGTCTCGTCCGTCGTGAAGATCAGCTCGATGTCGTCGAGCTCCTCCGACTCGTCCTCCGAGTCGCCGCGGGTGCTGGCGCCGCGACCGCCCTGGGGCCGCGCGCTCGCCCGCGGGTTCTCGCTCGCGCCCTCGCCCTCGCTGAACACGGAATTGTCGCCCTCCGACACCGACCTCAGGCTCACCTCCTCGGCGTCCTTGTCGCCGATCTCCAGCCGATCGGTCGCCCCGGCCCTGGCGCCACCCGCGGCGTCTTTGCTCTCGGACTTTTGCTCCTCGTCGCTGTTCGAATCCGAAGCGCAGCTCCGGGTCACCTCGAAGACCGGTTTGCCGCGACTCGCGGACTCGCCGTCGTCGCGCGTTGCCGGCTCCTCGGCTGGCGCGGGCGCCGACTGTTCGTCCCCGCGTCCCGAACTGGTGACCCCGTCGACCTCGTCCATGGCGCTGTCGACAGAAAGCACGGGCGAAGTTGCGATGCATTATTGCGGGTAAAATTATAATGATAATTGTAATTGCGAAGTTAAATATAAACCAAGTTAGGAGTGAATGAGTATAAATATACACCCGTGTTTTCTTTTCTGTACAAACGTGTAATCTTAGTGCTCCAAATGGAATGAACTTTCTGTCTTTTTTAAAGGAACCTTTTTCTTAGTATATTAATAAAAAATGACAAATTATTCGAAAAAAAAACCGTTTGATTTAATCGACATTGAACAATTATATATACAATTTTTTATATATAATTTAAAATATAACATTAGAGGAATTTAGCTATGGTTTATTGTTTTTGCAGAATGGTAATTACATATTTGGGAACGAAAAAATTTGCATTTTCGGCTCGAAACGTGAAAAACGTGAAACATACATGATATTTTTTTATTAATTATTATAGCTTTCGACGATTTTTCGAATCAATATACATGTTACATAACACTTTTTTAGATATATTTATAAAAAAAACATAAAAATACCATATATAATTATATAAGTAAAAATTATATAAAACAATTACCAAGATACATATTATAATAAATATAAATGAATAAGTCATCATAATTGTAATAAGTAATAATATAATTATTTTTACAATTAATATTTTTATAATAATACCCTGACCATGTTATTTCCTATTAAAAATTTGGAAATTGCATTTTCTATTCGTTGCACAACATCACCCCCGGGACGCTCGCCAAGTTCTGTTTATTGCCGAACGAAATTGTTTCATTGCAGAATGAATAGCAAAATGACGATAATTTAAGGAACGAGATAATAACACCAAAATCATATTTCACT
>JABFQC010005748.1:0-11364 GCA_022817085.1 Psilanteris sp. ZL-2020 | reverse complement strand
ATGATAAGCAGTACAAATGTAAACATAGATTGCCTTTAAAGTAGGAAAATGCTATATCTTGATAATAATATTTTTTTATTCCTTGTCACTTTATTAACGTTTTATTTTAAGTTTGATAAGAAATGCATTTTTAAATTAAACTTTTATATAACGTTTTTAATAAATAAAACTTTAATTTTACAATAAATATATAAAAATACTTCGTATAAATATAAAATTGATATGTATATATTTATATATTAAAAATAATTTATAACAGTATATAAATATATCTGATACTACTAAACATATACAAATTTACTTACAATCAAAATTATATTATATTATTAACAAAAATTATTATATTGTTCAAGTTACCGCATTTTCTTTTCTAAAAATAACTATCCTAAAACCTATTTCCTCGGAAAGTTCTGAAAAGCATTGATAGATTTTGATACTTCACAGCATCTCCGCTAAATTGAAGATCACAACTACAAGAATGTAATTATTAGCAATATCATCAACAGTTGGTTCTGACGGTGTGTCTGTGTCAATTATGTGTTATCGAGTTAAACACAAAGTAATAGTAAAATCCATAACCCAATTAACATCTTTGTCATTCTTCATAAGTTAGGGTAATGTAAAATTAAATTGATTATCACACGGATAGGAAGAAATTATGAAATCGTGAAAATAAATTAGA
Organism: Psilanteris sp. ZL-2020; assembly: GCA_022817085.1. Taxonomy (NCBI): domain Eukaryota; kingdom Metazoa; phylum Arthropoda; class Insecta; order Hymenoptera; family Scelionidae; genus Psilanteris; species Psilanteris sp. ZL-2020. Next base: position 10,682 of record JABFQC010005748.1, on the reverse strand, counting down.
TACCCGTAGTACAGCACACTATCAGGAGAGGCCCACTGATGATCTATAAATCTGTTGATTCTGCTTGCCCTTTATGTTTAGTATCTAGATACTTTTCTGTAAGAAACACGACGAAACATTATACAATAGTGCATATACATAGTCGTTATTTCAAACCACTGTAGTATTTATAAAAAATAATTTGTAATTAACACATTAAATACAAATTTGAAACAACTTTTAACATCATACAACAAATAATCAAAAATATAAATAAATATTTAATATATTTTAAAATTCAAATGTTATAAAAAGAAAATTAACTTAGAATCTTTATGAAAATGTATGATCAGGTATGTTATTATGATCTAGATTTATGTATATTTGATTAAATACAGTTTCATAAATTAAATTCTTATAACTGTAATAAATATATTTTAATATAGCAAATTATCATCATTAAAAATAACATTGATAATGTATAAATTATCTTAATTGAATATATTTAGAAATAAATAAAAGTTACAATTTCTATTCGGTGGTCTAGTTTTGATGAAATATCTCATTAATGCATTTTATGGAGTAAATTTACTTGTTTGTTGCTATCATTTAAATTAATTATTATAATATATATATTTTAATTTAAAAATATTATTTAAAATTCATTGATTCTATAGTACGCATTAAGTAATTATAAGCGTATTATAATAATATATAATAAAAGGAAAATAAAATTTAGTTTTTGCAATATTTTTATTACAAAATTACTCTATTAAAACTCAAACACCACCTTCAACCTAAAAATAGTCATTTTCCAAAATGTGATTTAAATTGTAAGAGATAAATATATTTTGATGAACCATCATAAACGGCGTAACATTATTTTTGTTACCTACTTTTACCTAAACACCTAATTCATGCAATCATTTTTTCAAAAGAAAATCTGTACAAAACAACTAAATAATTATGTTAGTTGAAATTTACTATATTAATTCAGTAATTTAGTGTTTTCATATGTGTGCCCTAATACATAGTGTTAAATGATATGTACATCCATCCAGATGAAACGTCACCTAACTACATCGACAATTCCACTTGGTTGCCATGATAAATGTTATCTGGTTAAGTGAAATTTGATCAGGACTGGGTATACATAATTTAGCAAGGAAAAAAAATGTGTCATGTTTCAGTCTTAAATTTATTTACAATAACTGATAATATTACATTATACAAACATAATCAAACGCTTCAATATACACTTTGAAAACAAAATGTTGATACTATTTACAAAATCTAAAATATTCATTCAATTGTTATATTTATATATATATATATATATATATATATGTAACTATAAAGTTTTGTGTATTTTAAGGGTACGTATAAATACATAATGTACAATACTTTAATATAGCTAATACTTTTTTTAATATTTTAAAATTAATGCTTGAAAACATAAAAGATGTTTGATTTGTTAAAAGCAATTATACCTTTTAATTCCATCTAATATACTTGATGTCATATGTAAACTGAATACCATTTTATAAATTATATAAAAAGCATTTGCACCAGGTTTTCGCAATAATGAAAGCCATCAAACAGGTTGAATTACATTCCGCAAAATTAGTATTTTTTAGTTTGAGAAGTGAAAGCAACATTCTTGTAAGCGTTAAAAAAAATATCATGGCACACTAGCATACATGCATTTGCATACAAATAATTATATTGTAATTGTAATTAACAATACAATATTTTAATCGATAAATATATAAAAATAAAACTACTTCTTACTAATTCATTGTTACTATACAAATAAAGTACAAAAGAAGAAAGGGATGATTGAAAATACTTATTCAGTTACAGGTTTAGATTCTTCTGTACCTGATACAGTAAGGTCCACTAAAGCTTTATCTTTTTGTATATAAAGCGCTGTTAAGAAAAAGAATAAACTGCCAATAACTTCCACAAATATTGTTATAAAAAGGGCATATTGCAAACTACGGAAGTCAACAAGAGGATCCACCATACTAGGACTGTCTTCTGTTTTATGAATACTAGATATCGATATTCCAAAGCCCAAATGTTTTTTTATAGCTTCTGAAACCTACAAATTTATAATTAAAAACTGTTTTAGTCGTTATAAAATATTAATTGCTGACTAAATTTTATTGATATATGTTTTACATATATATTATTCTTATTAGAAATATTTGTATAACTATAGAATATATATAATAATTATAATTTATAAAATTGCATCTTTATAAATTAATAGTCTTATTTATTATTTAGTATATTATATTATTATATAGAATTTTTATAAAAATTATTAATTTATGTAAGTACAATTTAAAAAATTATACTATGATAACACATGAACTAACTTATCTATTTTTTATCTATATAGTATAGATAATTATACTTTATACTATCTATTAATATTATCAGCAATCTAATAGTACTAACTTTTTCTTAATATTAATTAATCGTTAGATTAAGATATAACATTGTAAATAACAAAATTATAAAATTTGATTATAATCGTTATTTAAATAGTAATTAAAGTCACCAATTAGCCTAAGTAATTGTTATCAATTTAAATGTTATCAGTAACGTTTTAAAATAATTAATCTCAAACATTTACCACGCCAATAAGATAAGGACTTCCAGCATCCCCTAATGCATGTGCGAATAATATTTGAAACGCTTCTGCTGTAGATCTCCTTGTAGGAACAACAACATACTATAAATTATAAAATTATTATTATTTTTCTTATAATTAATTCTTTTGGAGTAATTTAATAAATGAGTAAAACATACAAGTAACATATCAGCCACAATAGACCAATTTAAATTCAAGGCAAGTTGTCCAAAGAATATGAGAGTATAGCATGTAGCAGAATGAGTTCCCGCAAAGATAGTAGCAAAAAATATGAAAGGTGCACTAATCAACAGACCAATGGCACATATTACTGGGTCGGCTTGTTGCCAACGCATTCGAAGTTTTTGAGCTAAAATTGATCCAAATGGTACTCCTATTAAACCAGCTATCATCGCGATTAATCCAAACTTATAAGCCACACTAAAATTTTAATTATATTAATTAATAACAAAAAAATATTATAAACCTTTTTTAACTAATTGAAGGGTCGGATTCTATAACCTGACTTGCGCTCGAACGGCCGACCGGCGCTTGACGAGATCGTGGGATTTTTATAAAAAATTGAACAAAAGAATATTAATTTTTTTTTTATACCACACTATGCAGTATGATAAGACGCATCTTTTTTGTTATGTAAAATTGTTTGTTTTACCTTACGGTTATTGAAATATTCAGAAAAATGTGTTATTTTTACGAATATAAATTTAATTATATTAAATTAAATATTAAATTAAATATAATATAAATTTAATGTCTATTTTCACTTTAACTCGACTTATCTCGGTTTATAAGTGTTGAAATGATATAAATTTTTGTTCTCTAAAAACTACATTCAACATACATTGTTTCTCGTAAACTAATTTTTTGCTTAAAATACAATAAACAATTAATAATTAAATGTACAAAGTATCGACGGAAATTAAAGATACAAAAAACTTCAAGCGGCAAAGTTTTTTGTCTATGTTTGAAGATGTTTTCTACAAATTTTCAGAAAAAACAATTAATATTTATGCATTTATAACAATTTGTTTAAATGCGCTCAACGGCGCATCTGCGTTTGGAATTGAACAGTTTCTGTTCGTGGTCCGTGTAAATATGCACTTGTAATGTTTTTGCAATTAATAAAATAATAATTGTTTTTAAAATTAATTTAAAATGCATTAATAAATTTAACATTACTTCAAGTGTATCGAAGACACTTAGAAAGATTTAAATCGCGGAAAAATATAAATATTTGATAAGAAATCAATTTACTATAAACAAATATAGACTGCTAACAAATACATTTTTATTTAGAGAGTAAAATTTTTTTTAAACATTAATTAAATAATTTAATAGCATAACATTACATTAATATTAAATAATTAAAATATTTTTTACAACCACAGATTCGAAGAACTCTAAAAAATGCTTTCCCTTTTGGAGATAAGTAACGGAATAATCTTTTTAAATCTTTCAATTTTTCTTTACTAATTCCAACTGAAGGAGGAACAGGTGCGGACATGTGTGTGTAAAAAACATTTAAATTATTTAATATTAATGTAATGTTATGTTATTTTTTATAGTATGGTATAAAAAAATTAATATTGTTCTGTTCAATTTTTTATAAAAATCCCACGATCTCGTCAAGCGCCGGTCGGCCGTTCGAGCGCAAGTCGGGTTATAGAATCCGACCCTTCAATTATTATGCAATTTACAAATATATAATATCAATTATTATTATTATTATTATTATATACATACTCTTCTTCATTTACATTTGATCCATTCGCTTGTAATTTAAGTCCTAGTTTAATAAAATCAGGACCCCACCAAGCTAAAGCTCCTGCTACGAATGAAACACAAGTAAATCCTGCCGTGGACAGCATAAAACTTTTACTGAAATATGATAAAAATAAAATTTAATTTTTAATTTCAGCAACATCAATTTATTGTAAATTAACAAAATTAAAAGTAGTATGCAATTTATTTACTTTTTCATTATCATTTTGATATCATATGACCATGTTGTATTTGCAATATGACCACCACCTTCTTTTTCACCTCTAATTGGATCTTCAACCAATAATAAAATTAAAATAATTGCTAATACACCCAATACAGGAGTAACTCTTAATCCCCATTGCCAAGAACCTGTAGCTCTAGTTGTTTCTCCTCCAATTATGTATCCTAATCCACTGTAAACGTTGTAATTTTATACACATTATAATAGCTGGAGAATTACAAAAAATATTCCAAATAAAATTTAAATTATATAAATATTATATAAATATTGATATGTTTAGATATTTATTAAAAGTTTAAAGTAATATTAAATAGTAAATAAAGTAAATATTAATACTAATTATGCTTACCTCCCTACAGGAATTGCAAAATAAAATAATGCAAGCATTTTTGATCTTACATCTTTTACAAATAAGTCACTAATAATTGTTGGTGCTATTGTCGAATAACTTGCTTCACCAACACCAACAAATGTCCTAAATAAAAGGAACCACCCATAGGACTAAAAATATATACTTGTTAACTATTTATCAGTTAATATATAATATACTAATTAACTTAATTATTTATATATACCTTCATGTAAGAACCTATAAATGTTGTCAGACACCATAAAAAGACACCAAAACTCATAATGATTTTTCGATTATACCTATCTCCTAAATAGCCAAATAATGGAGCAAATATCATATAACTAATAATAAATGCTGTTTGAAGCAAGCCCAATTCATCATTTTGTTTGTGAAAAACATCTCTTAAATCACTAAGTATTGCTGAAAAATATAGTATTTTTTTATTCTTATTAATATGTTTAAGCTATCATCATTAAATTAAATATAAAACTCTGTATTACATTTATTATAAGTCTGATATTTTTTCTACATTGTTCATTTTATTCATTAAATTTTATATTAATAAAATTCATTTATACAATTTTCAATGTATAATACTTATGATTAAATAAAATTCATTTTAACTTTGTAAACAAAGTTATAAATAAGTTTAATTTATTGGCATGCTGTAACATTTTAATGCTGGTAGTCTAAAAATATTATTTTTCATTAAAATTAATACAATTTCTTATATAAATTCTTATAAACATGCCATAGGATGTAGCAATTACTTTAACGAAATTTTGCTGTGACATTACATTTTTTGCATGAGCCAGCATTTAGCAGTCTAATTGGTTAATGGAGCACATCTTTTAAATCACTTGTGGCACAGTAGGTAATTTATGACTAAACTCTTTGATACCATTAGTTAAAAATGTTTTTTTATATTATTTATTCAAAACAGTTATAAATATTTAGTAGAATTGTAGAATCAAAGTCCTTCTTTTACATATATTATAGAATATTTTAAATAATATAAACATTTTAATGATAATTTCCTAATATATTTCTCTAAATAAATTGTATTTATTTATGAATAAATTGTAATAAATAAGTATATTTTAATAAATTATAATAAGTGATATTATGTTAAAAGGAAATTTATGTACTTTGTTAAAGACATTATCATTTCTTTATACTGATAATTATACTTCGAATATATGACTTTATCATGTTGCAATTCTCCTTATTACAACTTTTCAAAGCTATTAATTTTTTATTAAAAAATTTACATTGACATTATTCAAAAATACTATTTATTCTACTGAAAATTAATTGAATTCTTTTTTATTGAATAATATTATAACTATTGACAATAATCTAATCTAAATATTTTACAAAAGCTATTAAAATAATATAATAATAATTACTTGTATTATTAATTTCTTTAATTAATCACATTATAGATTAGAAAAATCAAATGTATTAAATAATCACTAATTTTAATTGTTTATCTACATCAATAATACTAATTAGTTTGTCTGAGCATGTATTTAATTTCAATTATTTATATCTTGATTAAAAAATATCAGTATAATTCTTAATCATATTTGAATATAAGATTATAGAAATATTAATATTAACAACATGTTTTTCATTGCAATGTTTACTGCACAATTTTACATTATCCAATTCACTCTTCATATTAAATATTTACAAGACAGTTCAAGACATTGAATCAATTTATACAAACATTTATGAATTGAATATTCACAGAATATTACTTCAATTGACTCAGACTGCAATAACAACCATTAATTTAAAACTACCCTAAGGGAGAAGAAACATTGGATATAAACGTTTGTTCACTGTATATTGCTTCATAAAATACTTAAGATGATACTTTAACATACATGTAGATAAAAACTTATAATTTGTATATAATTTTGATAAGATACTTACTCTATTTATCGAATTAATTTTTCTTTGTTACTTTGTTTTTTTATATGTATTTTACATTTTTAAACAAAATTATATTACACTTAAAACAAAAAATTGTAATATAAAATAAGTTTCAATAAATACATGATTTTTTAAATATATTTAAAATTCTCTGTTCTTATTTTTTATATTAATGTATATTATATACTTCTAAATATATTTGTTGATTAAAACCAATGTTATTTAGTAATAAAACTATTTAAACTTATATCTATGTTATTAAATTACATAATACAGCTAAATTTACACAAAACAATAAAATTAACAAAAAATCTTTTGAAAACTTCATTCAAACTAATATTAGAATATTATTCAATGTACTTAAATCAATAATGAAACACTTAATGCATAAGAATGAGTTTTAATAAAAAATAACATGATAATCTTTGCTCCTTTTTTTCTGTAACTTTACCTGGTATGGTAAATCGGTCCATATAATTAATAAGATTCACGAAACACAACACAAACACTGTAATCCATTCCTGTTTCGTAATCACCCTCTGGTCTGAGGAAGTTGTTCTTTTATTATGTGTATTTTGCATGTTTTCTTCATTATTTACCACAAGGTATTGGTGTGACGAGGTCGATGTAACTCGTGTTTCATCCATAGCCAGAACTTATAACCTCCCAGCAAAGAACACAAATATATAATACTCAAAAAAATAACTAGAATTATTAAGTTAGTAAAATATAATTCATTGGCCAGACATTTTATTTCTTTAAAATTACAATCGTTGCTGTTTATAAAGAATTCTTCTGACAAAATGACGCTTACACGATTTTAAGACGTTCATCAGCCAACGTCACCAGCATTTATATTCGCGCGTCGTGACATCACATACGTATTTCGCCGCAATCTTCAAATACGTGACATCACATCGTATCACGCCACAGTTTTCTAAGTCTGGCTTACGTGGTTGGTCGGAAGTAGTCTGACGAGAGAGGCAGGTCAAAAGAGTGGGGACAAGAAAATAAAGGTACACAACTACACATTACATTACACATGCTTATATACCTTTATAGGTATACAGCTATACAGCATTATTGCACGTGTACGTATATATATATAACGCTTATAAATTTACAGTGCCCTACAGCAACTGCACTGCTACACATACAAAATTACAAATGCCCTCCGGGCTTCGATGCATTCGCGACAAATATTATTGCTGAATCATAACAAATATTATCTTAGATTTGCAATGTTTTCGGATAAGATCGTTTGATTCCATAACTTTTAAGTAATATGAATACATAATTGCAAAATAAAATATAAGTTACTGTAAATAATATAACTGTGTGTGAATTTTATGTTAATTATGTTTTATTATATGCATATATAACATTATATTTAATTTTTGTATATTATAATTTATTTAAAATTTTAAATTATTTTCGATTCAAGTATATTTATAATAAAAAAATAATTTAGTAGTTGTATTAATAATGTAATTATTAACTAACTTTGTTATTTATTATTATTTTAATATTTAATACAAAATAAGAACATATCTACAATTATTAATTTTATACTATTAATATACTATATTATACTTTAAATTACTTTTTAAATTATATTATTTTAAAATTCATTAAAATTATACTCTATGTATTAAAAATAATAATGTTTAAGTATTTTATTAAATATATGCAGTATATAAAATTTAACAAAATATAACTAATCAATTTTAAGTATAAATATAAAAATTCGATATTTTAGAATATGTACTTGAACATTAATATTTATCTAATTTATTATTACTTGTAACTATAAATAAGTTTTTCTGTTAATTAGATATTTCTGTTATTTTTACATATTAATTTGTATACCATTAAGTTATAGTTTTATAAAATTGATTAAACCAAACTGTAAAAATATATAATAATAAATACATTTCTTTAAAATACATGACATTTAACAAAGCTTGCATATTTATATATAGCTTAATAAATAGTTTTGAAGAATATAATACATATTTCAAATGAAAAGATATCTGTAAGAATGAACGCTCAAACACGTAGGTATATATATTTCGAGTGAGTAAATAGAGTAAAACGTTTAAAGTCATTCACAATCACGTACCATGTGATATTTATGAAAGACATTTGATTCAATGCTGCTTTCAATTCTATATATTGAATTCAATGTCTATTTGCATTAAAAAGACCTGTATAATACATTTTTCAGAAGATACAAGACTTCAGATGAACAATTAAAAAAAATCTTTATGTAAACTTTTTATTGAATTTAGATTATATGAAATATAATATTTAATTTTAAATATACAAATTATTTCCTTTGTTTTATATATAAAATGTAAAAATATACATATTAAAAACATTATTAATAATAAAACAATTATTGTCACATATAATTTAATATTAATCATATATTTTATATTTATACTATAAGGCTAATAAAATAACTTATTTCTCTTGTAATTTTAAGTAACAATTAATTTATTTTTTTGTTTTTATACATAAAAAATTGCAGTGAATGGTCCTTAACAATAAATTGGCATTTTCGTTGTGAAATAAGCATTTTGTTTTTAATTTGTCTAGAAGATCCTAATTCCATAATAGACTGAAATAGAAAAAATATTATATTATAGTTTTTAGTATAGTTTTTGTTATCCAAATATTATATTATTAAAATGTTAACTTATTAAATTATGAATTAAAATTTAAATTAAGATCAAGTTTTAATTATACAATATTTTACAATTAATGTCAGTGTAACGTTTACTTTTAATTAACATTTTATCATAATACAATATTATATTTAAATAACTTACTTCATTATATGTAATGGAGGCATTCCAGGTTCTGCTCCTTTTTTGAAACCTACAAAAATGATTTTAATGACATTTTATATTTTAATCTGTAATAAATATTTAACAGAAAGATACACAATATACTATTAATAAAAAAAATATATTTTAAGTCAATAAATTAAAATAAAAATATGTATATTCTAACCTAAATATAATATAGTTGGTATAAATCCCCAATGATAGATAACTTTCGTGATATCTATAACTACAGCAATTTTCCTTTTAGTTTGTGGTGAAAGACCCATCTTTTAAATTAAAAAATTGCTTGGTTTTTTGTTTTTGATTAAATATATGTATAGAGAAATTTAACAAATATTCAATTGTTCACACGTGAAAATCTTGAAGTGAACAACTTCTCCACAATGAATTTTGTAGTCAATGTTACCAGTAATATATAATACTACTTCTATTGCAGCCAACATTATAGTAATAAGATTATTATATTCAAATACTTTTTCTATAAAAAAATAAAATAATTCATTCTACTCTATTATTTGGATGATTTATATAATACTGAAGTAATATTTATAGAAATAATTTAAATATAAAAAATCATATTGTTTTAATACGTCTTCACAAACAAAATTATGTCGTATAAAATGGCGTTATATTATGTATATATAATAAAATTCTAATATAATTAAAAAAAGAAAAAAACAACATTGTTAATTGAATTATTATAGCAACTTTACTTTTTATTTGGTACAAATATATTTTTATATACAATTTATTATGTTTATGCAGAACTTTTAAGAATATCTTACAATTACTAATTATTAATTTATTTATTATTCTGTAATTTGTAGAAAGAAAATAATTACTTAGTTTTTACAAAATAGTAATATTTGAAACATATGTAAAATATACATA
>JABFQC010005747.1:0-11364 GCA_022817085.1 Psilanteris sp. ZL-2020 | reverse complement strand
GTTTGAAGGAAAGATGAAATTAGCTGTAACATATGTATACGTTTTATATAAATAAAAAATATAAAATACAAATGTTAAACAAACATTATGTGTATGTAATAAAATAAATTATAATCCAATTGTTTAACAAATTATTTTCTTTTACTAATAAATTCTAAACATAAAATTTTAATTTTACAAGAGAGCGTTCATGTTTTAAAAAATAATTCAGTAGGTTTTAAATTCATTAACATAATATTAGACTATACTTGAACACCTTTAAATTCATTTTACTATTATGTTACTATATTAAGTTGTTATATAAACCTTTTTTAAAGTTACAGTATTCTTATAAAAAAAGAATTTTTCATTTATAATTATTACTATTTTTGAAAATGATTTAAAAGTATTTTAAATTGTAATTATATTATTTATTTTTTATATTTCTCTTTGATGTGTTTCAATAAGAATAACTATTGTTTCTAATTAACAACGTCATTGAATTTTCATTTAAATTTATTAAATAAAAATATTTTTTTTAATTCTTTTCTGTAACATGTTATTTATTATCATATAATAATATATTATAAATATTAATGTATATATACACATATTATTATTATTATTATATATTTAATAAAACAAAGAAACAAAATTAGAACATTTATTGAAACTCATTTATAATATAAATAAGAAGCAATATAAACAATTTATTTATTTACATACATTAGCAATAAATAACATTGTTTAATTTTATGTACAATATTACATATTAAAAATATGTGTAAAACATTTAAAAAACATGCATGAATACAAAGTATTAATACTAATATTTTTTTTATTTCCATAGGTAAAAAACCTACGTTATGGACCGATTGATTCATGCCCAGTGGGTAGTTGGTGGGGTATTCGTATTGATTGTGCAAGAAGTCTGGTACATTGTCCATTTACAGAAGATGTTCATGATGGATTATTTGGTGCAGCATCAATCTGTGTTTCAAAATCTCTTACAAGTGTTGATGCTGATCATGGTGATCTTTTAACTTTTACAGGTCGTGAAGTTGATGAAGAATGTACAAATTCCCGAGAATCTTTAATTCTAAACTATCGTTATCGTATTCCATTACGTGTTGTGCGTAGTTATAGTTTAACAAATAAATATGCTCCGCTAACTGGCGTTCGTTATGATGGCCTTTACTCTGTAGTCACCCACTGGATTGGAACTAGTAATGATTTTAAAAAACACCACAAGTTTGCATTAATGCGAATTACAAAGCAAGGCCATCCACCATGGGAGAACAATTCTCAGATTTCTTCACAAATTGTAAAAGAAATAACACCATCTGTTACAAATATTATGACGAATAGAGAAAATAATAAATGTACAAAACGCAAATACACACCATTAGATGTTAAAAGTGATGATCAAATGACACATAGTAAACTGCCAAAACGAGAAATTAATTCAAAATCATTTAAAAAGTGTTTATCCTCATCTATACCTAATTCTAAGGTTCATTCTGTTACGCAAAATAATTTTAGATTAAAACTTTGCCATATGCGAGCCACAAATATGAATGTTTCAATACGCACAGATTTGTATAATTCTGAATCGAACAATGATAGAGACAAAATAGTTTCCATAAAACCACAAGTTGCATGTCATATTGAATCACAAAATCATGAAAAAAATAGAATGTTAAGGTGTCCTAATCAAACAAATACTACACATGTAGAAAATAATAGCAAATTGTCTATGGCTAGTGATAGTGAACTAAATATTATTGAAAATAATGTTGCCAATTCATTAAATCTTTCACCTGATACTCTTTTAAATTTAATTGTTCAGAAAAAAGGGCATCCAATGGCACAACTTTTGATTCAGAACATGATTGGTGTCCAAGAAACAAATTTAACTAAGGCTTACGAGTCTTTAAACGAATCTGAATCTAAAGCAGTTAAATCTCGATCGACGATAAAAAAATTATTAAATGGTAATAGTTATTTAAAAAGTCGAAGAATATTACGATCACAAGTAGAAGGCAGTAGTTTAGATAGTAGACAATTACGAGATAGAAAAATAAAAATTAGTGATTTACCTCTAAAAATCAAAACGGTAAGGAAACACTGCAGTAGAGAGTTGTCAAGTCTGTTATCCAGTAATAAAACTGGAGTGCAAACTTGTAAGATGAAATTACGAAATCGAGAGAAAAGTAAACAGAAATCACATAAAAAATTGAATTCTATTAAAAAAGTTTCAAATTCATTGAAATTGTCTATTGGAAAGATAAAAAACGAAGAGAAACAAGAAATAAACGAAAAAATAACGATAAGTGTTGGCACGCAGTGTTCTTTGGTACCAAGGTCAATGGTTGATAGTTCTTCTCAAACAGATTTTGAAAATCCTTCAAAACACTATATATCTAATTTTGAGGAAGTTAAATCTGAATCAGAAGAAGAATCGGAATCCGATGAAGAATCTGAAGAAAATTCAGATGAAGAAGAGATAGAAGAAGAGGAAAACGAAAAAAACATTCAATACGAACCTGAAAGTAATTATTATATCATGCAAGGAACGCAAGCTGGTTGTTCCGACAATGATTATGTACCTTCCGCATTTGCCCCAGTTTTAAAAATTGGGAATGGGTTAAGAATTGAGAGATTAAGATCCATTGGATTTCGACCAATTATAGAAAATGTACAGAAAGATGTTAATGAAGATTATAACAAATATATAACTGAAGAAAATGATATAGTTGGTTACATGGATGAGGAACTTCATTATCAAGATATTGAAAATGAAGATATACATGAAGCGATGAAATTAAATGCTAAATATGCACAATTTCGAAAACGCCACAGTATTAAGCCTGTTCAATCAACTAGTAAAAATGACATATTTGGTCAAGATGTTCGTTGGGATAGAAAGTTTATTTGGACAAATTGGTAGAAATATTTATGCAATACAATAACATAAAATACTGCTGTTGACTTTTATTAGTCATATAATTATAAGCAAAAACAATTTTTACATATCTAATTGGCATAAAAAGTTAAGTTTTATTTAAAGTCTTATTAAAAAAACAGTCATTAGTTTAAATCAAAATAATTTAATTCACCAAATTACCGAATTTTGTTATAGGCAGTGATTAGGTCACAAATTACATATTGTATTGTTTTTTTTATTATGATTTATTATTTAGAAAAATAATTGAATCACACTGCTATATGCAGTAAAGAGGAATAAATGTATATATATTTTTTATAATAAAACAAAATAGTGAAATTACTTTAAGTAATATGGTCAGCTTGTCACGAGGCCAAAACATATTTTTATAAATTTTAATCAAATGCATATATTTATCTAGAGGAACAAAAACAGTATAAAGGAAATTAATCGTGATAATTAAATAATCATATTATTTAATACAAAACATAATTAAATGATAAAAAAAGTATATTTTAAATGGGCGCGTTTCTAATGTCGCGCTTTGCGTGATCTCAAAAGACTGTCGACTGCAATATTTTATTGTTCATGTGAATGTAAATTTTTTTTATAAGCAAGATGCGAGCAATGTGTTATTGTTCTATGGAAAAGGAAAAGCTATGCCTCGAGTGCTGGTCATTCCCAAAGATTTAGAGAAATATTTTTATCTAAGGGTAGTGTGATATATGTCTTGTTTTTCAGAAATTAATTTCCGTGATAACTGAGGAATAAAGTATTGTAATATTCCTCGTGTGAATGCAGTTTACATAATAGAATTATGAACTGCTTGGTTTCGCGTACATTTTTAATTACAAATTCAGAATTGTATATGTATTTATATATGAGAAAAAAAGATAAAATGATGCGCAAGATTTAAGTACAACAAAATTGTTTAGGTTCGAATTTAACAGTGTTCTATTTCTTTGTTTATATTTTATATTTATAGAAAAAATAATACTATATTATTTAAGACGTAGAATCTAATAACTGATAATGATCATGCTATTATATAAAATATTATTATTTTGTTTTTGTTTGGTTGTTTGTTTATTAAACTCATCGATGTTTTATATATTTGTATTGTAAAATTAAGTAAGTAGCTGAAATAAAAATTGATAAAATTGATTTGACGCCAATTATATCCTTTTAAATATTATTTATTCACTTTTCTGTCCAGTTTTTATTTATTTTTTTTTTTGCAAATAAACATAAATAAAATAATTTACAAATTCAAAAACACGGAATGTCACACTTTTACGTTTGTATCATTCACTTGCGCGGGACATTCTCTAAGATGGGCCATATTATAAAATCTTGGCCAATCTTTTATCAGGTTGTGTTTCAGAATAGAATATCCATGCAGAAATGTTTATAATTATAAAGAAATATCTTTCTTGGAGATTTTTCTGTTTCAGTTTTGCATATTAATTCATGATCTGAAGACGATGTATTCTAAACTCTTGTTCAATATTAAATACAATCTATGATGTATTAACGACATATATTTCATTATATACACATTTAATAATTTATTTTTTGTCTCTTTATGTAGAGAGAGGACGCGAGTGTAAATCTTTATATTCCCACATAATTGTCTCTGATTAAATATAACTCTCTTAAGATCTACACATATTTTATACAAAACTAAAATAATATATAAAAACGCGAACTAATAACAAAAATGTAGTTTAAATAATTGACTTGCTATTTTTAGTAGTAAATCATAATAACAAATAATTTAAAATAAGATCTCAAGAGTGTTACAATTTGTCATTCTTTGCATGTATAGAATGTAAGTTAACTTATATACACAGATGAAAGAATTTCGTTGTTCAATAAAACTATTGAAATATACATTTTTGATTAGAAATAGTTACAAGAATTTATACATTGGATTGAAACGTATAAAATATTTGTTGATTTGATAAAGTCTAAGATACACGTTGCGCTCTCTTATGAATGTTTATTTGGAAGGAGACATTCAAAAGTGAGTGCATCACCTTATTTGCTAAATTATATGTGTGTGATATAAAAATGATAATAATATGTTATATTTTACACGCTTAATATTTTACGTGTGTTATGAACAATAACTAATGTCAATAATATAAACTCTGTAATCAAACATAAAAAATACATTAAATCTAATAAATAAATCGATCTGCCAGTATTCTAAAACACGGGATTTATTAATGACATTTTCAATTAAGTTGAATGAAAATGTTTAGTATATATTTGCAAAATGCTTTATTTTGAATATAGATTTGCAGAAAGATATCATGTGTGGTATATAAATGCATATAGTCAACTGAAATAAGCGAATGAATTGATTCGTTAGTATTTTCAAATACTGACAGTGTTCGACAAAAATGCATGTAAATTCATTAAGTACAAGTAGAATTGGAGTCGAAGCAACAGTGGCGCCACATCTAGAACGAGTAACACCGCGGGCATAACAAAATAAATATTTTTATTATACTATTTTCACAAATCTTTATCTCAACACGGATTAAAAATGTCATGGAACTATTATTAATAAGATGCAATTATGCTTCATCTTTTTTACTCGCAAGTATTGCCCCATCATCAAAACAAGATTTTTTTGAGAAGGTAGTATATTAATTGGCCATTTTTGCAAAAATCTATCTATACATTTTATCCATAAGATTGACTCATTTGTTAATACAGTCGTTTCCTTAAATATATTTTTAAATAAAGTTGCAGATAAGTTAATTATTTGGAGCGGACAAGTAAGAGGCAGCATTTTTGTCAGCCCAAATTGTACACAAATCGAAAAATTTTGATCGAACAATGCAAAATTGCACAAGTTGTTTTTTTTACATTCTGAAATTCAAAAAGCGCAATTTTTGGCTACATATAAATTTGATATCTCTGATGTGGCGGCATTTGTTGTTATTACTGGAACTCATCATCACTACTCAACAGCATCGTCTTCTCAGTATAATTATGAGAAATAGTAGCAACTCGCTGATTTGAAGTATTACGTCTTTGTGGAGGTGGTACTGGCATATTTTGAGGATCATCTGGATCAAAGCTGGATACGCGCAAACCGCGCTGTCCTTTTGTGCCTCCTATTAATTTTAATTATTTTACATATTATCATAGCCCAGACAACATTGAATTCCACAAAATTAACTCAAAGTTGTCGCAAGCTGTGAGTAACTTATGAGATACCCGTGAGTAACTCAAATATTCCCTGGTTTCCGCTACATTGAGATATTACTTAGGCACCACAGAATAATCTCTGTGATGAAAAAAAAAAACATACAATCAATGGGATTAGAACTCGAGACCTTCAGTGTACGAGTCCAAGCATGTACCCGCATGAACAAACGCGACTACGAAAACAACTCACAAGTATAGGTTGATAAACAACCTTCTTATAATAGCAAATGTAATTTATTAATTAATTATTAATATAAATTTGACTATATGATGTATATGGAAATTATATAATTACAACTATATTCGAATATAATTAATTTTATATTAATAATTAAATAACAGATTATATTTGTTATTACAAGAACTTTCCTTATCAACTTATTCTTGCGAGTTGTTTTCATAGTCGCGTTTTCTCATGCGGATACGTGCTTGGACTCATACACTGAAGGTTTCGAGTTCTATTCCTATTGATTACATAATTTTTTTTTCATCACAGAGATTATTGCGGTACTGCGTCCGCTCAAAGACAACTCAAAGAGTATTCTGCGATGCCTAAGCAATATCTCAATGTAGCGGAAACCGGGGAATATTTGAGTTACTCACGGGTATCTCATAAGTTACATATTAAGCTTGCGACAGCTCTGGGTTAACTTTGCGGAATTCAATGTTATCTGGGAGCCTTAACAGCAAAAATTATTATTATAATATGAATTGCAAATTTTATTATTATTACACATTCATTTATGTTTAAAAAGTAATATATCTTAACATTTATTAATTAGTAAAGGATGTTAAAAATTTAAATTTGACATTTTTTAAATAAATTATTAAACCAAAAATAGTCTAAATATAATTATGAATAATTTTTAATTAAAAAAATAATTGAAAATTCTTATTTCATTATCGTGTATTATATTTGAAGATTGGAACTGTGACTATTGTATTTATTCGCTTTTAATATTATTCAATGAAAAATCAAATAATTAACATGAAACAATAATCACAGTTTAGCACTATCATATCTATAAACACAAAAATATAGTTTGGTTTTGTTTTGATTGAATTAGTTATATTAAATAAAATTACCAGAATAAATTATTTATTTATAATTAATATTATTAATAATATAAAATGAACTTTTATAATATGTGTTTATAGATATAGGTGTTTATATATTTTAATTAAAAGTTAATTTATGTATTTACAAAAATAATACGTGAATTTATGTAATCTACAAAAAACAGAAAATATATTGTTTGCAGAAGCGTAAATACAATAACAATATATAAGTTACATATTATAAAATTGTATACAAAACTATTATATTTTAAGTAGTGTTAAATTAAACTTAACAAATTCGAGGAATAAGGTAATGAATCTCTTACATTCCATCTATAACGTGTGATTTATTTAATTTTATATATATGTACAAATATGCATCATGCAAAAAAGAAATAAAATGAGCAGACTGAGGGAAATCTGTAACGTTTATCCAAAAAAAGGTGCAAAACTGTTACACTTTAGAATATTGTGTTTCGTTGCATGCTTCCTTTTATTTTTTTTATATTCTATTCGTCTTCGCGTGCAGTAAGTACCGTAGCCAAAAGTTCACAACTTAAAATCATACACTGAACTTTACAGAACTAGGTACACCATATTATCTTACATTTTTTTTTAATTTTATTTTTTGTTTTTAATTTATTAAAATTAATATTAATTCTATAAAAAGTATAATATGTTACAAAAATAAATTGAGTAAAAAAATAAAATAATACTTAATTTATTTATTAAAAAAATTATCATAAGTATATATCCTTTGGAAAGGTTAAATACTCAAACTGTATAATTATTAGTGTTACATTATACAAAGTAAATTGATATAATTTTAATTATTAAGTACCAAGTTAATTACACTATCTTTTACCACAACCTATATATAAATACCATAAAAATTAAATTATCTTGTAATAGGCTATAGAGGTATAATTGAACAATTGTTGTGCATTTGCAAATAAATTAAATTTAAAATGTACAAAATTAGAATAAATACACTTATAAAAGAAAAGTGAATTATCATGGCTACGACACTGTTATTATTAAACAACCTTTTTATTTTGCATTATGATTTTTTATTTCTTGTGTTTATATATAAAGTAGATGTGTCTAATCTTAAATTTGATACAGCGTATGATTTAATAATTTAATCAAACTATATCAACAAGAAAATGTAATATAATTATATTTAGAATGATATTATTTAGAAAAATGATTACAAATAATATTATAATTATTACAAAATCTGTAAATGTGTTATGATATTAATTTTTTATGATATTCATAATCGTTAATTATATTTTTACAATTTAAATAAAAAAATAGAAATTCATAGCTAAATCTCTTAATGAAATATATTTACTCTTCATGTTTGTAACTAATTTGTATCACAGAGGTAATTTATCAAAAGTTAATTCTATTGCAATGTAAATTTTCATTTTTGATATGAATATTGATTGTAATGCAAATAATAATACATATTATTTAAATTAAATATTCAAATCAAATTTTTTTAATTTAAAACTAAATAAGTAACTATTTCAAAGTGCTTAAGTACTAATCTAAAAATGTAATTGACAAATGTATATCGATGTGTACTTATGTGTAAGAAGTTATTAATATTTAATTGCAATTATAAAAATGTATGAAGAAATTAGGAAACAAGAACCAATCTCGGATTAGAATATTCCGAAATTTATTTTGTTTTCATTTTTTTATATGCTCATTTCAATTTGTATTTCTTTTTTTCTTTTTTTTTCTTTCCATTATTTATAATTTTATTTCAGAAACCGACATCATTCTTTGCAAAAGTTGTTCGTATTTTTGATTGATACACAAATAGTAACATAAACACACACTTAGATATATTGTGAGTTACCATTGAAACTAACATTATAAATGACAAAATAAAAGAAAGTGTTTAGTTTCAACATAAACGCACAGTACATTCATATATATATATATATTATGTATATTTATTTATATATATAATATATATATCATTTGTGTGTATATATGTATATATATACATATTTTATGTATATATGTGTATATATAAACATAGTTTTTCCTCAACTGTAAACCCAAAGTCCAATGTTGAAATTAAAAAAGAGATGCCTTAGGCATTCACAGCTTTTCGTATGGCAAGTTGGTATTGACGTCTGAAAAAATAGCAAACAAAGCACCTTCAAAACAGCTGATTTCTTTTTCATCTTGTTTGCAAAGAATTAACAGAAGATATAGTCATATTCGTGCACTTCATTTTTAACAAACACTGGTATTGAAATAACATATATTATCCATTTTTAATAATAAATACAATATTTATTTGTATTATGTATTAAATGTTACTACATTATAATTTTTAACATGTAATATATATATTAATTAATTAATTTTATTATTTTAACATGAAACGTTGATAATAATCTCTAATAATATGTGATATCCCAGAGATATACACATTTGGATAAACATATCTTTGAATATATTATGGATATCGTAATGTCTATAATTTATAATAATTAAAAATTTCACATTTAAATATTTCTCATAAATATGTATTTTAATGGCAAATAATACAAATAAGAAAGTTAATATAAGTTAATAATATTTAAATATAATAAATATATTAAATTAACAATCAAGATTAAATTCAAATTTTCAACGATATAATTTTTCTCATTTGTCGACAATTATGTATATGCAATATCTGTATCACAAATACAGCAATTGTTCACAGTGTTATAATTCTAATCCTTCAATATTCATGGTATTTACGCCATATATATATAAATTTATGCCATAGACATTACGATGTCATATTTTTTGAACATATTACATATTTATTTTAATTTTCTTAAAATAAAACATCATAATATATATAAAACCATTTCAATTATAAAGAACATATTTATATGATACTATTTTACTTATAAAATGATTAATTCATAAACTTAAATCATTTTAAAAATACAATAAAAAAATTAAGTATTAATATTTATATTACATTAAATATGTTTAGTTTTCAGTGCTTGATAAAAATATATTTAAAATATTAGTTCAGTGTATTTAACACGTTAGTTTGCAATAATTGTTAATAAGCTGAAAAATTGTAATTTAATAATGCGTTTTACTATTTAAATGAATTATAAATATTTTCCATCTTACTTTAAGTTAAATTTGAAGCTTGCGTGTTAGGTGTGATATATTCAAAAGCATTACAAACATTTTAATTTCATCACTATTAATGTATATAGTAAGCAGTTTTCTTAAATGTGTAAATATTCAAAATTAGCACATAATTATGATACAATTTTTTTAAACTAATTAATATTACAGGGTACTTAATAGTGTGGGGTGCTGACTTCATGTAAACTTAACCCCACCATACTAATCACTTTGTATTTTTTGTGAAATTTTTACTACAAAAATGTATATTCTGTTCTAAATTAGTACATAATTATGAGCTAACAAAAGTTTAATTTGCGAATATGAGGCTGCTAGCTTTACAGACGTAATCTTTTTATATCCATTTTTCCATTTATATATTATAGATTATTGTTAATACAAAAGTTGTATTTGATCGATAATTTTCCTTCAATTGTATTTATGTTATAATAAACTATAATTTTAAATTATGCAATATTACTAATATAAGATATATAATCATTTTATTATATATAAAAATCACATTAAATATATAATTTTTATATATTTTTCTATATTTATATTTAGATATAAATAACTAATAATTAATATTAATATTTATTTACATCAAATCATTATTAAATTCTTGATTAAGTATTTATATGCATTTAATGTTGTCGGTTAAAAGTTTATTTAATATTTTTTTATAATTTTTAAGTTCAATTAATTTGATGTATTAAATTAGTTGAAATAAACTAATAAAATATATTATTAACTAAAGAAAAATCTTTGTTAATATTTTATTATCAAATCAAATCATCAATCAAAAACATGGTTAGAAACAAATAAGAATTGTGGGATGATAAAACAATCAAATTATTTCATGCTTCGACTTAAGCTTAAATTAAATTAACTAAGCTATTATGATATTGTGATAAATATATGAGTAAATAATAAAAATGATAAATAATTTCAGTTTATACTGACCTGAGCTGTATTGTGTGTATTGT
>JABFQC010005746.1:0-11365 GCA_022817085.1 Psilanteris sp. ZL-2020 | reverse complement strand
AAAAAGAGAGAATAAGATATACATGAGAGTCGTGGGAGCGATGTGATGTTTATAAGAGATAGTATCATAAGGTTATGAAACATATTTTATATTAATAGTAGTAAGGGAAATGTAAATAGAGTGTTGTATAAAAGGGTGTTAAGAAAGAGAGAGAAAAAAGAAAAAAAAATTAACAAAAAAAAAAAATAATAAAAAGAAAAAAAAAAAAAAAAAAAAAAGCGTGGCTTTTAAAACACTTGACCGATGATACCGCATCTCCTTTGCCTTACCACCCTGCACCTATATGCAAACATCTTAATCACTGTTTTAAGCCCATACTCAAAGGTCGATTTACTGGCGGGAATTAAAGTACCAAATCCCTGGGAAGATGCCCGAAATACTGCTAGTCTTGGTGGATATCATGAGAGAGGAATCCTCAAGAGATCGTCGACCAATTTGTCCGGGGGAAAAGTTGTGGATCAAGTGCTCAGATGAAAGGGGATACCTTTGATAGACGTTGACAACCCTGATTGATATAGTTGAATCGCGTCCAACTTATGGTTTAGTATTACCCGCAATGTTGGACAAACATGGAGATGATTTTTGTTGAAACATCCTAGACGCTATATTATTAGAATTACACTCGTGCTATTTACTTTGAACAGTAATTGATGAAATAATGTCAAATATTATAAATTGAATGGATTTTTTGTATTAATATTACTGTTTGAAACATTACTCTGAATACAGGAACTATTTGATAGATATTTTAGGGTATACACTTTTATTTTCCTAATACGAAGGAAAAATATAATTTTTCGACCGTAATATTTGTATATATAAACAGTAATAATAAAACACAGATAAATTATGTTTTAAAAACAACTTCAGTTACCTCGTTACGAACTGTAAATCGTTATTTTAAATCTGTATCATGTGACATTGTTATTGTTTTGAATTAAAAACTTTCACCATAATATACGATCGAATTCCAAGTGACCTTTTTAATTTTACTGTTCATAACAGGAAAAGGTGCTGCCTGAAGTTACGCACTTAAAATCATTAATATCATGACGTTAAAGGCGTCAAACATTTCTTTCTCACAAGCAGATAATTTTAATACTCTAAGTATTAACCTTGTTAACCGAGATAGGTTATATGATCTGCGAGTAAACACGTGAATCAATAAACTGATCGAATCACATGTGGTTTTATATTATAACAGGCTGCGACTGAAAGTGCACGATGACGCGCGGTGCATCGACGTTTCACGTTCAAAGAAAAATGTTAAAAAACTCCGTTGTAATCGCGCAACCCTTTGACCGCCAGAAATTAAAGTTTAGATACGCAATATTTTCCTCCCTACATTAAGAAAAAAGTTACAGTATAAATTACTAAGTTAAAGTAATAAACACTAAGTTAAAGTATAAATTACTATACCTTCTGGCATTGGCGGCCTAATTCAATAGATGTATAGAAAATTACTATACCATAATGACAACTTTTTTTATTTATATAGTAAAATTTGTTATATAGTATAATAAAACTAGAAGGAATTTTGACACATTTTGTTATATCATATAATAAATTATGCCTCAATGGTATAGTAATTTTTTAAATATCCTTCAAGATGTCATTCGAACGCCAGAAGGTATGGTAATTTATATAATATTTTTTTTCTCCGTGTAATCGTTTGTGAAGTGCCCATTTATTTGTTACCCTCACGAACCCAGGAATTTACCGCCAGAAAAGGCTACAGTAAATGTAAGTCGTGCTACGGCACTACATTTATTTTTATATTTGTTGCTTGGAGTCCGTCCATTAATTAGTGTTAAGACTCATTTTTTTGTAACCGCGAAGGGGTCCTACTCTAAAAAAAATTCTTTTTTCGCCCTAAATAATACCCAATATACGTAGCCGCACCGCGTGACAATATATAGTATATGATGATAGATGTAATAACAAAAAATTATACTTAGATTCTATTGTCTGCAATAATATGTATAATTATCACAGTTGATTTTATATATAATATGCACAGAAAAAAAAGTTTGTCACATTTAGTCAATCTTTGACTAACTTAGTCACCAAAAGTATGAATATACGAACAAGCGATCTGGTTGTCATACGTTGACAATAAAGTTGTTGAATAAGTCAATTTAAGGTTAAAGGATGACAACATTATTGACAGATTTTGGCTATTATATTTACCGTTGATAGATTCACTGTTTCAGACAACACTACTTTTTTCTGTGTGTGTATTTATGAATTTTATGAAAATAAATAAACAATAATATAATTACGTATAAAAAGCCAAAACAAACAAAAGGTGAAATTAAATTTTACATTTACATTCAGTTTGAAAAGGCATTATTTTTCTGTCTCGTCTCTTAGTTTATTACTGGTATAAAAGGTAAATATTATTGCTTCATGTCTTTCAATGTACGTTAATGTAATATAAAGGATTAAATTTCAAAGATTTGAAATAATAATTTTAGAACAAGGTAGTCTATTAACGTATGTATTTTAACTAACCATTAAAAGTATTGTCGATTATTTTTTTAACTGAAAATTTAATCAACATTTCAAAACTTGTGATTCTTTAAAATAGATTGTGTGTTACATTTCAAATTCATTAAATGGAAGATTAACGCGGTCAATTTTGACAAAACCATTAAAACGGACAAAACTCGCATACGAAGAGTTTTGCCCGCATTCAGGATCGAAACCAAAATAGACGCGCTCGAAATAAAATTTTATTTACGAATCAAGATAAAATTTCAGTTGAACTCGCATTTATTTGAAATCAAATTATAATGTATTTCGTAACATTTATATACCTGAATTAAATTCGCACTGAAAGTCAAAACAAATTTCAAAGTGATTTAATCATATATCTAATTTTAATGACGTCATGAAAATGAAAGTAATGAAGAAATTTTACGTTTACTATAACCTGTTTTACGACACTATAGTAAAATCTCAATTTTGGAATTCATCTTTTCGCATTTTTGAATATCAAAAATCGCGCATTTCTTGCTTTTGTTAAACTATTCTGTTTATTTATAACTTTCTTAATGGTTTATTTTTCGATGTTATATTATTTAGAAATGAAATTGTAGTTTTTTATTTTAGAAATAACTCATGTTCCTGCATTATATTTTGTTGTATCGATATAATCACGACTACGGTGACGACGGAGCTTTAAAACGCGTAGTGCGTTTTGATTATTATTCTTATGTTTCAATTAAAAACGTTTTCTATATAGTGAACAAAGACAAACGATTTTTTAGGATTCGATTCGTAGAGCTTTTTTATAATTTAATTATTAAAAATGTCGATTTTATGAACAAGTAACAACATCGCCAAACTCATGAATTGCAAGTTTTGAAATAAGTTCGAATAATGAACCGAAAGTTAATTATTTATTTTCAGAGATCATTTCGAACAACATTTTTAAGGCATTTACGTTCAAACACATTTCATACGATCGATGAATTGTAATTGTTAAAACACGCGATGATGTATAACTTTATTGGAATTAAGGTAAACTGCAACGCTCACATTTTATTTCAATTTTAGAACGAAAATAATTTGTAAAATAATATTAATACCGATGCAATTATAACGGGAAATCTGAAATTTACATTTACAATTTGTCAAAATTATTAACAACATTTTTATTTGAGTTTGTAATGATTGACCTATGTTTTTTTAATGAAATGTTTTTTCAATGAAATACTTTCAAAAAAAATTAATTTTCATCGTAATATAGATTATCAATATTTGCTTGCAACGAGAAAGTGCTCAGATAAAAATAATTTGTATTTTTTTCATTTATTTTTCAACATAATAAATTGAATATTTTTTCATCTAATAACAAATGAACTTATTTATTATATTATACGTAAATAAAATAAATCAATAAATAAAACTCGCAATATGTAACGACAAGTATATGATATCCATAAATATTCAAATAATAAAAGCGATTAAATTAAAACATTCATGCGTTTGCTAAAATAATTTTATCGACGTATTAACTATATGTAATAAACAATTAAAACAGAACATTAATTTTGTTTCACATACTTGCAAATGTAAAATCATAAACATTTTCATCGTATTAAGTGCCTTCCACCGTATTAATTCCAAAATAAATAATTTCATAAATTGCAATTCGAGTTACATTTATTAATAGAACAAATGTACATTAATTAATTCTATACGTAAGCTACTTATTTTCCAACATTTCAAATCAATCTTAAGGCCAATTTTGTTGATAAAACTAGGTAACATATAGATAAAAATTTTAATTGAATTCTAAAAAATAGTACTGTATTTTTATAAAGTTTAAC
Organism: Psilanteris sp. ZL-2020; assembly: GCA_022817085.1. Lineage (NCBI taxonomy): Eukaryota > Metazoa > Arthropoda > Insecta > Hymenoptera > Scelionidae > Psilanteris > Psilanteris sp. ZL-2020. The sequence goes on along the minus strand of JABFQC010005746.1, from coordinate 7,028 downwards.
ATTGCTCTTTGAAATTGTTAACAAGTTTACCCGCTTGTTATATTAAATATTATTTAAGTGTCCTTTATCAAACTGTCCTATAAGTTGTTCTACTTTATACTTTTTCCACAGCCGTACCATATATAACAATTTTGAATATAAAATCAAATGTTAGTGAAATCTGATTTGAGCGTTCAGCGCGACATGAAATTGCTCTTTGGAATATTAAAACGATTCAACTTTGGGGTCGTAAAAACATTTCAAATTAAATCCAAAGAGATATGCTAATTCGCACGACGTCCAATGTTGTCCAATTGTAAAGTAAAAAAATTGTGTCATTTTTAAAATGCAAATACAAAAGTGTGCAAGTTTTTACCCTTAATTAATCAATATAATAAATATTAAATTAGTTTAGTAAATTAATTTATTATTATATGTTTATGTGTACTAAGAAATTATATCATGATCGCGTACATATAATGTTTTTATTATTAATATATAATTAAATCACACCGGGTAAATAATACAATATTAATTTGTAATACTGATTTTTTTTTATTACAAAAAAAAAGGAAAACATATATATATTCTATAACATTTATATCTGTGCAGATTATAAAACTTTTAATTAAATATTACTTTGTTTTCATAGTTCCATGTAATGACTATTTACATTAAATTCTCTACAGCATTTTTGCAAAAGTTTACCTGCTTCTTCTTGGTAACTTGAGAGAATTTATAATTTACTGTGAAATTGGTTCAAAGTAACTCGACCTTTCATAGAAATAATCCCCGTGTGTTCTCGTGCGAATTGTCCTCAATAACATTAAATTAAACGCATTCAAAATACACCCTAATATACACATACTTTAAAATTCATAAGCATTGCAATTGCAATCGCCATATAAATATTTTGTGATCCCATTTTCAGTCTAGAGCATCATGTCGTATTATTCATAAATAATCGACAAATAAATTTTAATGAATGTAAACCTGTATAACCATTAAAATAGTAAATCATTGAATTTCGGTTTTACGCAAAATATACAAAAAGCAAATGTTTGTAATTAAGTTTTAATTCAGCTTTCATGTAAAATAATTATAGTAAACTAATAAACTGCGTAAAAAATTGATACTTTGTGATAAATAAATACTGTTTTTACACACTGAGCAAAATTTCCTTCAAAAATTACTATACGATATGACAAAAAACTGGAACGATATTTTTCAACAGATATTTTATTTAAAGATTTTTAAGAATAATTTATATTTATTGGCAAATTAATTAAATTAAAAAACAAAATCATTGTATATTCATTACACGAGTAGATGAATTTACCACGATGATAAATTAAAAAATAGTTGAAGGAAGTGCAAACAGTTAATATGCAATGATTTTATAATAAAAATAATAATTTCATCGAATGATATTTCAAGTTTATGTACTATGGCAATTTATCATTATTAAATTTTTTATTAAAATTATTAAAAATCTGGCTATTGCAAAAGTTCCATTTCAATCGAATTGACTGTAAAAGCAGAATACATAATAAAATTGTGAATAATTTATATAATGAATATATGGCACAACGATAGAGTTGTTTCTATTTTAAAGAAAATCAATGTCTGTTAATACTAATTGTCAATACTAACAAAAATATAATGCATGAAACATGACTGGTCATTTCATTTCTGTCATTCAATGTATAAAATGAGTTTATTAAAGTTCCATTTAAAAAAGATACACATGACTTAGTTTCTTGTACATATATTGTTTCAATTTAATATTCAGCTATTGTAGTCAATTATTTTAAATTTATCTTCTAAAGAACCACTTCTTTAGAATATTTTTAATTTCAGAATATTATAATATGTGAGAAATTTTCAGTGATAGGTGTACTTTATTAAATAATTTCTTAAACGTATATTGAAGCAAAATTATAAATTAAAAATAAATAAACTAATTTATTTTAATACAATTATATTATTCAAGAAATAATTTAAAATGTTCAAAGCATATATATATATATAAAATTCTGTATAACATTGCTTCTCGAAAATTATTTAGGGAGTAGATGGAGAAAATTTGGTATAAATGCGGCATAAGGGTCAGACGCTATATCCATACTACAACAATATGGGAGAAGTCTGGATATAAATCTTGATATAATTTATACTTTGATCCAGTTTCATACACATACCAGATTGAATATAATTGCATTGACATTAGGGGAAAAAATATCCCTCGCTTATTTTGTCGATCTTGCCAGGAATTGAACACACGAACCTGAACACGAACGACAAGCGTCCTTCATTACAGATATGTCGTGTACGTATCGCATGCTATTATAAAATATATTTTAGAGAAAATTTATATTTTTTATAGTGATTTGTAATATAATAAAAAATAGTTGCACATGCATAAATTTATTTCTCCAATTATAAAATTTTATAATTATAATTGCTCAGCTTATAATTTTGAAAAGACACTCGTTTCTTATGTAATCGTATTGGTCATGCTCTTACGAACTTGGTTTTCTACGTCAATTCCTACGGTCAATTCTTGTCAAATTTTAAGATCGATAAAAATAAACGAAGAATTTTTTTTTCCTAATTTCAATGCAATTATATTCGATTTGGCATGGGAATGAAACTCGATCAATCCAAATTATTTCCAGATTGACATCCAGATTTTGTCCATACTAGTTCAAGACAAATTTTTTTCAGTCGGGGGATGAACATTTTAAAACTATACATATGCATAGTTGCCTGATATTTGATAAGTGATATATATGTATACCTATATACGCATTTGTGTTCATTTTTATTTCATATTTCTAATTCTAACCATTACCTGAAACAATTCACGTAATTACAAATGACAAAATAATATAAAGGAAGCACAAAATTCTCGTTTCTAATTATACTGTGTTATATCTGCATTTAACAGAGTACTGTGTAAAACTGTATTTACGAAATAAAAAGTTATCGTTTACGTAGTTTCCCCTTTGAACTTTAGTTGTACTAACGGTAAAATGCGGAATGCAGTAACTACAAATGAAGTGATACAAATAACCAATATTAATTCCCTTTATCCTACTTTTATCATTCTCGTCCATATTTTGATAGTACTATAATTCATTGAATTAATTTGGATTTGGAGGGGCTGTTTTACCATCCTTTCGATACTGATTTACCATATTTAAATAATTGATATGATCAAGAGAGTTGTGTTTCAAAGTTGACATTCCGGTAACAATTAGTCTTGAATAAATTAATGGCTGCAATTCAATCTTATAAAATCGATATTTGATTGTTTGATTGTGCAGTAGACAAACTGGTTATTTGAAAGCTAATTGTTTATACTGAATAAGAATAACTGAAGAAAAAAAAAAAGGTTTCAATGAAACTCGGTTCAGATTAATTTTGGATGTTAATTTAACATTATGAATTATAATCAGCAGCTTATGCAACACGTTCTAGAAGAAATGTATAATCTTAAAATTGTAAATTCTTTAGAGTAATTGCTTTTAAACAATTCAAAGTCAATTCATATTTTATATGTGAATCAGATTTAGAATTGTTGCCACAAAATGTATTTATTATTTCATTATTGCTATCTACATTTTATTCCAATTATCAGTACATCATACATTGTATGATTAATAGTTCGGAAGAAGATTAACAGGTGTTGAATAGGTTGACATATTTAACGTTAATATTTGATCGCGCTATATATAACATATACGCGGAGTTACTAGATTATATATATATATGTTTGAATTATTTTTATTACCGAAATGATACCGAAGTTAAAAATTTATATATTTTATAAGATTTCATATAAGGTGTAATACAATAATTCTACTCATGATTAAGTACTTATAACAATATGTATAATTAAATATACAAGTATAAAATAAAATTATTGTTATTTCACTGTAGAAATATAATTGAAATTTAATTAATAACAACGAGTTTGTACATTATATGTTTTGATATAATTATTTATTTCAAATATAATATAATAATTGTTAAATTTAACCAGAACTAATTTAATCATGAGTTGATATATAATTTTTGATAAAATTGTTCGTGTTTATAAAGTTGTCGAAATAGCAGGAATAATATGCTTGAACGTTCAAATCTTTATTTAATAACATAAGTCGCTACAAGAATATATTTAATTAAAGACAATATCAACGTTAACTCAGTGCTAATTGTACAGGTAAAGTTTCGCGTACTTAAGCAATATAATTTTCATAATTATTTCAGAATATAAATCATTTATTTGCAGAAGTTTAGTACCATAATGCGTCTTTTTAACATGACAGACCATTAGTGGAATAGCGGTCAGGTTTATAAAATACTACGAATAAATTTTTAAAATATTTTAATTAATTTATTCTACAATATTTACTGCTTAAAACTACGGTGCTAATTAATCATTACGAAAGTTTGCTATAGAAATCTGCTTAATCAATTTTAGAGACTTTAGAATTACTATATCCAATAAGAAGCATTTATCATTTTAAACTGTCATTGTATTGAAAATGAGACCTATTTATTGCGACTTCTTTTATACTTTATAAATTCCATAAGAAAATAATTCAAATGGTTATTAATAATTAAATTGACAATTAACAGTTAAAAGTAATTCTTTAAATATAATTGATTTTGACAGAACATGGCTGTTTTATCTGCGCTATGTTAAACGTCATAACCACCCAACATACTAAAATAAAATGAAACAATTAAACAAATAAACTGTCAAACAAATGTTGAACTCCAAAAGAAACACGAAGTTAATTATTAATCTTACTTTATAATTAAATAAAGACACAACATATATCAAGACAGGATTTTGAATTAGCCAGTAATAAAGTTTAAGGGTAAAAGGTAAAGTTTTGAACAAATTTAAAAAACAAAAAAGAAAAAATATTTGTACAACGGGAATATTAGTAAACGGAGGTATTTTATAATTTCAGATCGCCAAATTTTAATAAACTGGTTTAGATGTTATTGAAAAAATATGAAAAATGTAAAGTTAAAACTCGATAATAAAATTTACTTTTAATAACCTATAATAATAAATTACAATATAGCACATTTAAATACACATAATGTAATTAATGTAGACCGCCAAAGTATATAAGTCTTTTTTTAATGAACTTTTTGTTGTTCATTTTAAGTTAGAATACTAAAATTTCACATTATATTTTGATGATTTTTTGACAAGTACTTGCACAAAATTTAGTAAATTCATTATAATAATATAAAAAAAAAACAGCTGTTATATTTGAATAAACCGATTATTCAATTATAATAAAAGATTAATATTATACAATGAACAAACTACCGATTATTGACAAATTACAAGTGTAATACCCATTTGATGCACTTATCACTAAAAATTGATATGTTCCTGTCTAAGTGTAACACGCATCAAATGTAATGTTACAACGTGCGTAGTATAAATTTGTGTCTGGTTTGTTGTATGTATAAGAGGCAGTCAAGAAAGTTGAGTCAATTAGTAACCAAACTAGAAACTCGCCTGACTGACATTTCCATATACATTTTTGATCGCGTGCAATTTAGCACACGCTAAAACAAAAAGCTAATACAGACGTTAATGGAAGCTTACCGGAGTGCATTTCTTACTATAATTTAACCTGGATTCCGTTAAATCGCATTATCTGGTCCTAATAGCAATAGTATCTCAGTTTGATGCAGAGCGTGCACAGAACAACATTGGAGTTCGAAAAGCAGTATCGACCCTTGGTACACGCCTAAATAATTCAGTCCAAATCGGTTAAACAATTTCTGCCTTGGTCAAATCGAAATAGTGATGTAAATCAGACCGATTTCATCTCACGAAACCTGTGTAGCGTAACAAAGCCCAGTCAAAGAAATACGTAGATTGTACGTATTTAATCAGAATCAAATATGTAACAATGATCCGCTTGTATCATCATTAAATTGCGCTTCTTTAATAATGTTTGAAGACAAAGCACGCAGAAGGCGAAAGTCTGACATTGGATCAGAAGAGCAGACAGGCGATGTTTTAATCCCTGAAAGGCAAACTAAACCGAAGAGAAGACTTTCGTATTAAAGCGAGCGAAAAGCAAGGAAGAAAATTAGCAAACAGGGTCAGACTCGGATTAAAATACTGAAACGATAATACGACCTAAACACTTTTTTCGTAAATCATATCACTTATAAATTGCGTCGTTTATCTTGTATATAATCAATTATGGAATACGCAAAGTGTAAAAAATGGCCTCATACATACCATTAAGCAGGTTTATTGTAACGCGGTAATAATAAGACGTTATTATATAAAAATGATGATGCTTGTGGAAACGAACTGACAGAGTAACTCAACTATGACGATGCATTCATCACAAGGATAACGATTATATACACTATTTTTTCAATATAATATATTCGTTAATTTCACTTTGGAGATTTTACTTCAACTGAAGTATATATTGCACAATTTTAATTATATATGACTATTAATATTATATATATTTCACAATTAATTTTGAATGTGTCCAATCATAAATGTATATGTACAATTTACATTATATTATAAATAAAGTTCACTTGACGGCAATCAAGTTTGAAATTTACAGTTTTGCATTTAATTTTGGAATACATTTTGGTTTCATATGATAGTAGTACGTAGGTTAAATTATAGAATTTTAACTCAACAGCGCTTTTGAAGTTAAATAAAAATTAGTAGTAAATTTAACCCGAATCGTGATTTATATATATTCTTAAAAGTATTAAGAAAAAACAAAACAGTACCATTTGATTAAATTTCATTGCAAATTTATTGATATTTGAAAATTATGTTTCCAACCCAGGCAGAAAAATACAGTCGAAACGACGTTGGCACGATATAGGCGAAATCGGACCAACGTTGGACAACTGTATTGGCACGATGTAGAATTTATGTTGGTATGAAACGCCAAACCAATGTTGGGCAACAACATTGTTTCCATGTGATTTGCCAACTTGAAACAATGTAGTTTTTAATAAAA